>SKCR01028926.1:0-50508 GCA_019454045.1 Zanthoxylum bungeanum | reverse complement strand
TAAAAATATCGATCCCACGAGGACTTAATTCCTACTATTGTTATTAATTGTTGATACTATTTATTTACAAGTATCTAATTAAGGGAGAAGATAATGATTGCTTGATTGGTTAGTTGAATATGGATTTGCTAAATAATATAAACAAAAGAAAATACTAAGGAAAATAAACAAATGACACAAATATCTAAGGTCGTGGCTCCACACAATATTATTCTAAAGATGAATTTATTCTCTTATAAATGTGTAATAAATTAATCTGCTAACCTGGAACACAAAATTATGTAAAAGTCTCTTCCGATGGTCAGACACAAATACCCAGTATAACCTAATTAATCATATTCATATGTTAACCAGTTATCTGAATTAATTAAGTTCAAATTCCAATTATGGCTACCCACGCCCGACAGGTATATTCATATCCTGTAAGGAAATCTATTAAGGGTTATCTATCCTCAAGGAAGTTCGTGAGCTATTAAATCTAAGGCTGAAACCTAAAATCTCTTTTCCAAGTTCATTTTAAGTTTACCATATCAATCTTATTGGTGATCAGGCAACAAGAAGCATTAAGCTTAAGATTCAATAAACAAACTAATGAATTACCCAATATATATAATTAAATCAATTATTAAGCATGTGAATATTGTGTTTTATCAAACTGCCGGGGATATGGGATCCACATTTAATATTTCAAACCTAGGAATCTCATTTATTATAATATATAAATTATTTTATGTTCTGCTTTCTCAGGAATTAATAGTGTTAAACATTTAAAACCAGCCATATTGGCAGTAATCCATTTTAGTCCAACTACACCAGCCATATAGGCGGTAATTATCTGTCACATAAAGAACGGCCATATAGGCGGTAAAGTAATTTATATTTAAACCGACCATATAGGCGGTATTAAAGCCTTTCATTAATTAATCCGGTTAAATTATAATTTATATATTATAATTAAGTCAGATTGACCTAGTTAATCATATTAAATGTTTCACCCTTACCCAGCGGAAATTTAACTACAAAACATAAAAGAAAATAAAAATAAATTACTGAAAGTGAAAGTGCATAATGTAAAAGTACTGAAAGTAAAAGTGCTTAAAGTAAATGACTTAAGTAAAAGTACTGAAAGTAAAAGTGCTGAAAAGTAAAAGTAATGAAAGTAAAAGTGCTGAAAAGTAAAAGTATTGAACGTAAGTACTGAAAGTAAAATTACTGAAAGTAAAAGTGCTGAAAAGTAAAAGTACTGAAAGTAAAGTACTGAAAGTAAAAGTGCTGAAAAGTAAAAGTGCTGAAAAGTAAAATACTGAAAGTAAAAATATTGAAATTAAAAATAAAAATACATAATTTAAATAAT
The DNA here is from genome assembly GCA_019454045.1 of Zanthoxylum bungeanum. Classification (NCBI taxonomy): domain Eukaryota; kingdom Viridiplantae; phylum Streptophyta; class Magnoliopsida; order Sapindales; family Rutaceae; genus Zanthoxylum; species Zanthoxylum bungeanum. The sequence continues at coordinate 49,154 of SKCR01028926.1, read as the reverse complement.
AAAAATATTTACAAAATAGAAGCAATCCTTTTAAAGCCTATAAAGACCCAAAGGAAAACACAAAAATTTCAAAGGAATCAACTGCCTATTTATAGGAAAAAAATCTGAGTAGCGCATGTGCTTCACTTCTCCAAAAGTCACACAAGCTTCCAAATGTGAAGTCCATCCAAGCACAAAGGATAAATCACGTGAGACACTCTTCCAATTTGCATGAGATGAGCCATGAACAAAGTTCCAAAGGCCACGTGAATTGCCATGTTACAAATTGAAATGAGAAAAGAAAGATGCAAAAGGATAAGCAATAAAAGACGAAACATGTCATACCTCTATCCACTCAATTGGTTTCACCAATAAAATTGACAACCCAAGGGAAGAAAAACCGTGTGAAAGATGATCCAATATTGACTATGTAATTTTGGATCTGGCCCACTTGCCAAAGAAATCAAACACTTCCCTCAAAATTGTAAAAGCATACACGTAAAGAGAAATCACTCCACACGCAGTCAGCATCTGACGCTAGTGCATGCAAGAGACAACCACGCCCAAGTGAAGAAAGGCGCACGAGCCTGGAGTACCGAGCCATTCGCCCAACAAGTGGTTGCGACGCGTGAGCAGGAAATTACAGTTTTGCCCTTTTTATCTTTTTTTCTCCGTTTTTTCATCGTTTCCCCCAAATAGATTCCAATGAGTCCCGTAATTATTTTTATCTGCGAAACACAAATAAAACACATCAAAACGTTCATCAAACCTGAGAAACTAAATAAAATATTAGGTAAAAGGGGCGGTAAATATTGATATATTTTCCGCTCATCACACCCCCAAACCTAACATTTTGCTAGTCCTCGAGCAAAACAACAAAATAAAATACAATAAATAATTAAAATTAAACTAAGCCACTTTCGTAGGGATCACGATTGCATTTAGCGTATGCAACAAGCCTTTAAACCCCTAGGTGTCCCTAGTGGACGAGTTGTAGTCTCGTGAGAGCTTACATCAACGATACCCACAAACGTCAAAAAGATAATAAAACTAATGCACACAAAAGTAAAAAGACAAGAGAAAAGAGAATAAATAAGTTAGTGACTAAACATGTGAAACTTTTTATCCAAGTTAATAGTTGTTTTTTTTTTCTTTTTAAATTACCGAATAAGTAAATTCTTCTATTATTTTTACCATTCTTCATACACACAGCGAACAAGATATTAATCAAGTCATTGTGCCCACAATAGTCACAAGCGTAGTTGAAAAGAGAGTAATATTTTTGTCCTAAAGTTATATCAGAATTCACATCTTTTTTTAGCAATGAAATATTTTTTTTCTGATTTTTCTTTATTTATATACAATATCTTCCATCTATGTAGCGAGCTTTGGGTCAGTGACTCCCAAACCAGTTGGCTTTAGGGAACTACGTGTTAAGACACCCCTACGGACTTAATTCTTCAGACTTCAGATAAATATATTTTTGCAACATCTTCAATCCGTGTAGCGAGCTTTAGGCCAGTGACTCCCAAACCAGATGGCTTTAGGGCACTAGGTGTTAAGACCCCCTACGGACTTAAAAACTCAGATCTCAAACGTTTTGTTTTGTTTTTTTTATCCCATCACTTTTTTGATGCTTCCTTCAATTAAACTAGAGCACTGAATATTACAAACTCGTCAATTCTTCTCATGTCCGTATGTTACCATGTAATTGATAATACCTGTCAACTGAGCATATGAAGATCCATTTTAGTCAATTTTATAGAGAATTCACAAATTAAATAATTCAAAAGGAAATAAATAAAAATTAACTTGTTCTGAAATAGGTTGAGATACATCTCAGGAGTGGGAATTCCTTAAACAGCTATCTCACACCAATTTCACCTGATTAATCAAATTAAAAACATAAAAACACAAAATAATTTTTTTTTTTATTCTTGTAAACTTTTTCAAGTTTTTTGAATTTTTCGAAAATTTTAGACTAAAAAGTAAAACAACACAATAAAAATAAGATACTAGTTAACTAATCCCCTCCCCCCAAACCTAAATGAGACATTGTCCCCAATGTCTTAAAAAGTAGAATAAAAGTTTAGAAAATAGTACCTGATTAGCTAAAATTCTACATTTAAATTTAAAGGTTAAGATCCAGATTTATCCGACGCCTCTTACCACAATCATTATCAGACCAGTTTATCTTGGAAATGATAAGGTCAATTTGTGGTTCAAAGGCTAAGATTTGATCAATTAAATCTTGGGCAGTTCTGGCAGTGAAGAGGAGTTCTTTTACAGGTTTTGACACGAATCCATTTCTCCGGGCATCATCGAGAAATGCACAAAGAAAATCATAAAATCCATCAACGTTGTATAGTACAAGGGGTTTCTAGTGTATGTTCAATTTCACCAATGATAGTACTGTAAAAAATTCATCCATTGTGCCCAAGCCACCTGGCAAAGTAATAAAAGCATCAGCACGATTAATCATTTCTACCAGTCGTTCAGACGTACCTGACACGATTAGTTCCTCTCTGTTTGATGGTCCAATCAGATTCGCCTTTGCCAAGGGTTTTGGGATGATTCCCAAAACTTGACTGCCTCCTTCCTGTACAGCCTTTGAAATGATCCCTATAAGTCCAAGATTGCCACCGCCATAAACTAAGTGCATATTCCTTTCAGCGAAGACTCGACCCAATTAATGTGTTGCCGCTATGTATTGTGGCTTAGTACCAACACTAGTACAACAAAAGATACAGATATTTACAACTCGTCTTCTAGAAGTGGCTTCCATTTTTATGTATTTATTTCTCATCTCTGGATGCCTTCAAAAGTGCAATGATTAGTTGAATTTATAGTACCTGAAAAGGGTGAGTAATAATAGCACTAGTATCTTCCAAAGGACGATTGTTAGCAAAACATTAAAATAAATCGTGAAAGGTCAAAAAGTCTGGATCCTGTCGGCAAAAATAAAGATAATTACAAAAGAAAAGCGAATCAAAGCAATTATTAAGGCAATAGAGTTGTGTAAGCAATACGCCATTCGCTTGGTATAAATTCATTAGGATGCGTCTCAAGAATTCATTCTTTACTCAGCCATCACTTAATGAATTAACTCTCATCTTTGTGATTGCCAAACACCATTACTTCATGTTTTCTTTGCCTTAAATGCTTCGTTTGTGCTTTTCCCTGAAAATATCACACAAAAATTAAAAAATCTACAACATGTATACAAAAATATGAAAACAGAAATTACAACAAATTGCATGGGTTGCCTCCCTGCTAGCGCTAAATTTTTCATATTCAGCCAGACGTGACTGAAATCCATCTGTCAAGGAGGTTTTAGCGTGGTTTTGGATGTTCGATTAAAGACAATCCCGTGAGCGTTGCTTTTGAAAGGTCTCTTCCAACGGTAAAGTGGCGAAAAGAATTTTGTCTCATTCAGTGCTTGTGCCACCTTTTTAAACGTTGTCGCTCCAGTGGTTCCTGAAAAGAAAGAAAGAAAATCAGGAGGTCTCGTATGGTGCTTGAATTGGAATGGAAATTCCATTTTGTCAAGCTTCTGGGCGATATCTTTGATTTGTACTCCCCAAAATAGTGATGTTTCTCCTGAATGCTCAAGATATTTAATTTGCTCCTCCATTTGCTCTGCTTCTTGCTCTACATTTTCTTCACAGATGTATTTTAGGATTTCTTCATTCAGCTCTTCATCTGTCATCTGTGAAATTTCTGATACATAAATGTCAACCTGAGGATGTAAGGATATGTATGATTTTAGGTCTTCATCCTCTGATATGACTAGCTCAAATAGCTCTTCTTCATACATCAGTGCAAAGCATGCTCCAAGATCTTCATTTTGAGGATGGAAAGTTTCATCCTCACTTTTTGGTGCAGTTTGTACAAACAGCTCTACTTCTTGATCTTCGTCAGAGTCCGAATAAGAAAAATCAAATAGAGACTTTGCTGGTTTGGGCTCTTGAACCGATACCTCTGGTTCTTGATACTGCTCAACCTCCTCCACTATTAAGGTTGTTGGGTTTGGTGCTCAGAGCGTCAATCCGGACCGTATTTATGTCTGATTCATGAATACGAACATCCCCTTATTCCATAATATTACTTATTTATGGTTGCACCTCTTGTTCTTATATACGTATTTGATCTGATTACGATTAGATTGAAACTAAAGTGGTTTAGTGATATGTATATATTAGACAAAGGCCCGATAATATATATAATGCAGTACACAGTTACAAAGTTAGTTTGTAATTGACATTGGGAAGTGTCACTGCTATATGAATATTATCAAACATAGTTTCTGGTCAAGATTTGCTAACACGGGTCGGTTAGTCAAATCCGTTGAGACCAGTACATGTCGTATATCGAGACTTGGTCCGATGGTTTATCCCAATGAACCATGAGTCTAGGGAGACTCGTATAGACGTGTAGGTGTTTATAGTGGATAAACACTGAACGGCTCACCGAAGATTCTTAATGGATGGTACACCAACGTCAATAAGAATCTTCTCGGGTTGAGTAGCATAGTGGTCATTCGACTTGAGATACCACTGTGGATGTATGAGACATCCTCCACACTTAGATGGCAGTCACATCACCGATCTATTTAGATCAGACCTCCGCATGTTCGTTGGATGTGGACCGATCCTCAGGATATCCTGTGTGTGTGTCAAGATAGGATCCGTCAGTTCTGTGTACAGAGCATAGGTAGTCCATATATAATTAGCAGTCTGTTAAATCTGTGGCCACAGTATACATCGGAAGTAAGTTCCGAGTGTTATTTAAAGATTGCTAATAGATACGTCGATGAGATAATACCTATAGAGATTTGACGTTTACATCTATATCTCTGGGATTATCTGGATACCTGTGACGGAGGGATTATACGTATGCAATGACCTCGACCTGTATGATTCAGCTAGTTTATCAGTGATCGTCATAATCTACGGGTGGATAGATTATGGACATGAAATTGGATTTCGTGACGGATATACATGAATCTAGAGAGTCTCAATAATGAAACATACTCGTAGAGCACTAGAGCAACATTTATGAATAATGATGATTATTTTAAATCGTTTAATCGTTAAACGAAAAAATACATGCGAACGGGCCGAACCGTCATTTCCTAATTAATGTGTATTTGTATTTAATATATGATATTATTAAATACACATTAATAAATAGTCAAATAAAGGTATTTGACATATATCATTAATATATGTATTTGAGATATTTAAAGCAAATATAATACATATATTTGATATATTGTATTTAATTAATTATTTAATTATTTAATTGTTAAATGATTAATATAATTAAAATATAATATATCACCAAATGATAAAGTTAGGAATGATTATAAGTTGCAATTGTTTGACTTATACATTAAAGGAAATGGTTGTCAAATTGATTTTGACTTCTTAGATATTTGTTTCAAATTGTTTGAAAAATGAAAATATCTTTTTCTTTATTTCTTGATAAATTCGGCCAACACTTATAAAATATAAGAGTTATATTTTCTTAGTTGCATTTGTTGACTTAATATAAATATTATAAGTTTGTTTAAGATATTTTATCAAGTTGATTTAATGAAATTGAAATTATATTTCTGTATATGCCTTTGCCAAGGCCTTTGTGATGCAAGTATATATTATTTTCATTTCATTTGGTATCTAACCTAATACACTTTAACCAAAAACGCCATTAAGGAAGGCAAAGAATGCTAGAGAGAAAAGAAAGAAATCAAGAAAAACTTGGAAAATAGTAAGTATTTCCAACCTTCCATTAGAGAGTAATTTGTTCCTCTTGTGTGGGGCAACATCTTGTGATGTTCTTGAGTTTTTATATTCTTTATTCTTTGTGTTTTTGATGGATAAAAGTTTGGTGAAAGTGTTGAGCATGTATAATGGAGAAAGCTTGTGACTAGTGTAGTTATAAGTATTCTTTTATGGTTTTGGAAACCTTGTTGCTATCTAGAGTTGTTGACCCAATCTTAGATGACCTAGATTTGATCTTGAGTTGTTTCATTATGTTGAGACTAATTGGATGGAAGAAACATGATTGAAGTATTGGATTTAACCAATTTGGTCTAATTGTCCAATTGATGAAATTGAAAAATTAGGGTTCATGACCAATTCCAAATTTGGGGCTTTTCATATATGTTGTGTATTTGGATGTATATATGATGCATATAAAGTTTCATGTTGATTAGATTACATCTTGATGTGTTTTGAAGCATGAAATGACAAAAGTGCACAAAATGCACACAATGGGAGCATTCGGCCAAGTGAGTAATATTTGGGGATTTGGTGCTTTTGGTGTTTTGATGTTTTGAACATGCTAAGTTCATCTTAGAAATGATTTAGAATCATTCAAAATTGATTAGATCAATTTCGGACTAAAATGGACTAAATACCAAGTGTAAGGGCAATTCGGTAAATTCACTTGAATATGATTCATTTGAATTTTATTTCATAATTTGATTATTGGATAATTAAATAAATATGTTATTTAATTAATCCGAGAAAAATTTTGAAATCGGAAAATTTGATTTTCCACCGCTTCCGCTGCGTTACCGGATTTAGCCCCTTAAAACCCCTACAAGGTGTCATCGTGTGAACCGCTTGGTACTCAAAGGCTTTGCCAGTGTAATCTTGGAAATGCTCATTGAGTATGTAACTCTGGTTTTCTGTTAATATCTCGCTTGATCTGTCATTCTCTGAATGGATGTTGTTTGCCTCTGAATATTTTCAAATTGATTTTGGAATGTTTCAAGCATTGTATCCACATTTCATCTTGTTTCTTGATCTAATCTCTGAGCATGTTAATCATCTGATCTTCCTCTGATGGTTCTGGTTCTTGATGAAGATCCATAGGTGGATGGTGGATAAGATGGAGAATATGATGGTTCTGTGAAATATGTTGGTTCTTCGTACCTTGAATGATTCTGATAATTCTGCCACCCTGGAAGGTATATGCATTGATCGCTCGGGTGGTTACCATCGCATATTTCACATCTACCCATTACATTCTGTGAGCAAATGTAGTATTGCTTGGTTCTGACATCCAGTGATAATTGTTGGGCTGGACGATAGGCCTCAAAAAATCGGAATATTGCTCCCAGATTTTGGGTGTATCTTCTTCTAGTAAAGCTTGTAATCTCTCAATCTCCCAATAGTGTTCCATTTCAACCACCTGAAAAATAAAAGAAAGAAATAAAAATTACAGATAAAAAGAAAATTAGATACAAGTAAATTAGATAGCTTCAAAATTAATAACTCAAGAAAAATATGTCTCTGGCAACGGCGCCAAAAACTTGACCGGCGTAATCACACGTGTAAAACACAAGCGCACATATCGTTCAAGTAGTATAACAATATCGATCCCATGAGGACTTAATTCCTACTATTGTTATTAATTATTGATACTATTTATTTACAAGTATCTAATTAATGGAGAAGAGAATGATTGTTTGATTGGTTGGTTGAATGTGGATTTGCTAAATAAAATAAAAAAAAGAAAATACTAAGGAAAATAAACAAATGACACAAATCTAGGGTCGTGACTCCACATAATATTATTTTAAAGATGAATTGATTCTCTTATATATGTGTAATAAATTAATCTGCTAACCTGGAACACGAAATTATGTAAAAGCCTCTTCCGATGGTCAGACACAAATACCCAGTATAACCTAATTAATCATATTCCTATGTTAACCAAGTTATCTGAATTCATTAAGTTCAAGTTCCAATTATGGTTACCCACGCCCGACAGGTATATTTCTATCCTGTAAGTAAATCTATTAAAGAGTTAATATCCTCAAGGAAGATCGTGAGCTATTAAATCTAAGGCTGAAACCTAAAATCTCTTTTCCAAGTTCATTTTAAGTTTATCATATCAATCTTATTGGTGATCAGGCAACAAGAAGCATTAAGCTTAAGACTCAATAAACAACTGAAGAATTACCCAAATATATAATTAAATCAATTATTAAGCAGGTGAATATTGTATTTTATCACTTCCCTAGAATAAAATGTCGGGGATAGGGGATCCACATTTAATATTTCAAACCTAGGAATCTCACTTATTATAATATATAAATTATTTTATGTTCTGCTTTCTCAGGAATTAATAATGTTAAACATTTAAAACCAGCCATATAGGCGGTAATCCATTTTAGTCCAACTACATCAGCCATATAAGCGGTAATTATCTGTCACATAAAGACTGGCCATATAGGCGGTAAGTAATTTATATTTAAAAACCGACCATATAGGCGGTATTAAAGCCTTCATTAATTAATTCAGTTAAATTATAATTTATATATTATAATTAAGTGAGATTGACCTAGTTAATCATATTAAATATTTCACCCTTACCCCAGTGGAAATTTAACTACAAAACATAAAAGAAAATAAAAATAAAAATAAAAATAAATTACTGAAAGTGAAAGTGCATAATGTAAAAGTACTGAAAGTAAATGACTTAAAGTAAAAATTACTGAAAGTAAAAGTGCTGAAAAGTAAAAGTACTGAAAGTAAAGTACTGAAAGTAAAATTACTGAAAGTAAAAGTGCTGAAAAGTAAAAGTACTGAAAGTAAAGTACTGAAAGTAAAGTACTGAAAGTAAAAGTGCTGAAAAGTAAAAGTGCTGAAAGTAAAATACTGAAAGTAAAAATACTGAAAGTAAAAATATTGAAATTAAAAATAAAAATACATAATTTAAATAATAAAAATATTTACAAAATAGATGCAATCCTTTTAAAGCCTATAAAACCCAAAGGAAAGCACGAAAATTTCAAAGGAATCAACTGCCTATTTATAGGAAAAAAATATGAGTAGCGCATGTGCTTCACTTCTCCAAAAGTCACATAAGCTTCCAAATGTGAAGTCCATCCAATCACAAAGGACAAATCACGTGAGACACTATAATGTTCGGGATATTACACTGTAATGTAGCTTCTTCGTCTAAACTGTTTTTATCCTAGCTCAACTAACTCTTAAACGTGACTTAAGTAAGAAACCTATTGATTTTTTTCATATGATCTCTCATGTTGTTCCTCGTCCTATGATCCAACCTCAATCTAGAATAGTGGTGGGTAAATCTCACTCTCATATGAGGTTTGCGACTGTTTTCCATCACTGTGGAAAGGCAAGACATATTAGGCCTAATTGCTTTATGTTGCACAAACAAAAGAAAAAACCTAAGCGTGTTCTGCCTAAATTTGATTCGCCAATTCTAGTCCGTCAAGTTTCTACGCTAGCTAAACAGACGCAATTCATTAGTGATAAACTTGCTTTACTGACAATGAGTTCTCAAATGAAGGAGACTCCTAAGAAAGTTTGGGTGAGAAAAGAAAATTCTTTCTCAATAACTTCTGAATGCCTTGATCCTAAAATGGGTGATGGGATTTCACTTCGGTGTGTCTCACCGTAGGTGTTGCATTCATATTTCCCCATTGCATGTGTGCACGCTTCTGTTTTATGTGCTTACAAGACTGCATGTTTTTTCACTGCATATAGATGTATGTGTTTTATTTTTGTTATATGTCTATTGGTATATAGGATGGAAACTCGAATATAAATTTCATAGCCGATTCCGAATGGACGATAGTATGATCTGCAATCAGAAATACAACTACACATACCTTTGGATAATGACAAGCCATGTTGTGTATTTTCTCATTTTTATGTTAAAAGAAAAAACAAAAAAAAAACAAATATTAAATGAAAAAGACAAAAAAGATTTTATGACTTGAAAGAGCATGTAAAAATATGTGCATGTGGTCCTGATATGTAGGTTATATGGTTATGCTTGTGTGAGATATGCTTTTATTTTTCTTGATGGCCCTACGTGTATTAGTGTGTGTGATGGAAACCCTTAATATATCTTGTGCTTGTATTTCACATACACATTTTTATGTCTTGAGGCTCGGTCGCATGTATGAGTTTTTGGACTAGCGGTCTAATCTCTGTCAAACGTAGATCACTAAATAGTGTGATCTTTGACTAGATGACCTTGTGTTATCACATTGCAAAAGAAAAAACAGTTTAAATGAGGCTCAAGTGCAAAAGAGCTAATGGGCAAATTCAAAAGATAAAGGCAAAAACCCTTCACTCGAAAGAGTTTATTTAAGAGCTCATATTTAGGGGAGAATATTATAGCATGCAACCAATGTTGCTTATTTTCAGGTCCTAGTGGCACTGGGCTTGAACACCTATTTGGTGGACTTGGTGTGACATAGATGTGATTTCTTTGGTTGTCCCGCTTATAAAATAATATCTTAAGCCTTAACTCGTTGCACACTTATTTTTTCACGCAAGTGCTTGCTATGCTTTGGTGTTTATGTCATATGTATGCGTATGTTCTTGAGCATGATAAAAAAATATCATATTATCTCATGTCATAAACAATTGAGTACTGACTGGGTATTAGTGTAATTGTTTGAAGTGTTGTGTTTGAGTCATTTTTAACTTATTTTTATGTTTTTTTAAAACTCAATGTTGGGGTTTTAGCTCGGGCGCAGCGGAAGCTCGCGGTTCGGGCGAAATCGTAACTTTAAAAACTTTTAAAATTACTAAATAATTTATTCAATATACAATATGAATAATTCATTCATATTTCACTTAAAAATATTTATTCGATATCAAATAACGACATAAATAGGTTAGAAACATCGTGAAACTTTTACGAAAATATTTTTCCGCAAAATGACATAAAATGTGTTTTTGTCCGAACCGACCAACCAACACATGAGGGGGCTGCCTAGGTCAGCTCCAATAGTGATTGGGCAGTTCATGGGCTGCCAAAACAGTGACCAATTCACTGTTTGGACAGCGGACATCCGGTAAGCCCAAAACTCACCCGGTAACGCCGTTTTTTGCCATTTTCGCATATTTCAACTCCGAAATAATTTCTGACAATTGTTTCAACACCAAAAACACATCCAATACATTCAAACAACATAATTTTCATCACCAAAATCATAGAAATTCCAGATATGATTTGGTAACTAAAAATATCAATTTTCATGCTTTAAATCCAGTTTTCTCAACATTAATCATATCAAATTTAACACCAACCAAAGCCACCACCTATGAAGAACTCAAGAAAAATTCTAGGAGTTACAAGAGTGGTCATAACACTCTAGAATGGCAACAAGTCATCAAATGATAAAATTGAACTAATATTACACAAGATCATCCAATCAAACTTCACACATGCATCTAGCCTCCAAATCCATCCTCCAATCAAAAAGCCCCAAAATATAAGAAAGGAAGAAACCCTAAAACTATTATAGATATTCAAGAACAAGAAAGAAGCTTTCTAAGTTTAAGAGTTACGAAGATTACCTCCAAATCTCATAATTTCCATAAACTTTTTCTTGAATTTCTTCACTTTCTTCTTGTTTCTTCAACCAAATTTTTGGGTGCTTTAATGGAGATAGGTTTCGACCATGGCTTCCAAGTGAAGGAGAAAGTAAAATTTTCAACTTAAAAAACTAGGCCTTAACCGACTTTGGGGTTTAAAGAAGGGTATTTTGGTCATTTGGTCAATTAATCTTATTAATTTATAATAATAACCTTTAAGTTAACAAATCCAGTTTGTAAACTTTAAGCTTTATCAAATCATGCCACATATAACAACAATATAATCAAACATATTGCATAATAATTTTGTAATATTGGAATAATTTAATTATCTAGATATTAATATTTAAACATCTAAAAATAATTAATTAATGAGATTATATTATATATATTTTTTATTTACATTAAATAACAAATACATATATTAATGGCCTGTGTCAAAATCTCATTTGATGAATAATTATTATGCATCAAATCAAATGTATCAAATACAAATATACATTAATTATCAATTGACCGAAATGCCCCTAATGCATGTATTTTCGTTTAACCGTTTAAACGACTCGAATTAACTCATTTAATTCGGTGAAGCATTATGAATAATCTGTATTATTCATAACGTGTTGGCCAAGTGTTTAACGAGTACACTTCATATTGTGGGACTCCATAAGTTTAGGTTTATCTGTCACGGAATCCAATTTCGTGTCCATAATTCACTCATTCATGAATTATGACGACCACAGATAATCTCGCTAAACTATGCAAGTCGAGGTCATTGCATACGTATAATCCCTCTGTCACAGGATATCAATATTATACCGGGGATATAGATAAAAAAATGTCAAATCCCTAAGGTATAATTGTTATTGTTCCTAGAACATGCCAAAGATCTAATAAGCATGTAAATGTGTTCATAAATTCAAAATAAGTTTCGGAATATACTTACAATGAACGGATTTGAGCTTTAAAATTTTGAGAAGAGATCTCCAAGATCCAAGCTTTAAGTGATGATTCCAACTCTTGAAGTAGTTTCCCTATCACCTTAGTTGATTCTCCCAAGTGCTAGCTTTGTTGATTTTGCCACAAAATCAAATAGAGAGGGGGAAGCCTAGTTCACGCCCATGGTGAGAGTATTAGGGTTTTTCATTTTCCCAAATGTGTTACAAGTGTGAAGTGTTTAGAGAGAGAGAAGGCTTTTTGGTTTTGTTAAAGGGTTTTACCCTTTTACCCAAAACCATGTAGTTGGGGTAATTTGGTTTCACCTAAACCAAGTGGTTGGAAAGTAAGTGGTTTTGGCATAAATGCCAACACTTTCCAACCACCACTTCACATGTGTGACATGTGTGAAGTGGGCCCCACCATTTTGAATTCAAAACTCAAAATGTCTCTACGAACATTTCGCGGCTCGGTTCCGTTTAATCCGATTAAACGAAATTTCGTCGCTAAATAATTAAATCTAATTTAATTAAAAAACGATGCCTCACAAATATATTACGAATGTCGTTTACGAATTAATTCTAAATTAATTCGTTCGTTCGTATTAAAGTCCGACTTTAATTTCGTAACGAAATCCAATTCATATTAATATATTCGATATATTGATTTTAGCCCATACAAATAAATAAAATAGAAAAATCAAATTTAACCATTAAATTTATTTTACCGATTAATTCCAAATTAATCGCGCTCTCTCTCTTCCGAACACATTTAATCCCAGATTAAATAATACCTCAATTAATCCTAGATAATTTCTCTCTCTAATTAATCCCAGATTAATTCTATCTCTTAATTAATCCCAGATTAATTCTCTCTCTTAATTAATCCCAGATTAATTCTAATTTAAATCAACTGTCATCGGTGAATCTTTGGGAAGCGACCCAAGAGATCCCTGGATATGTTGGCAATAAATACGGTCATCGGATTATCCGAATACGTGCGTACCTCGTACCACGTGCTTACCGATTTATAAGACATGGTTGGCTTCTAGCAAAGCACCGTGCCTACCCAATTCTCCAGAAATATTCTTACTGGAATATATAATCTATGTCAGGCGTAGTATATGTAGTATTGCGTATTGCGATCCAGTATCGAATTGTCACGTGCTAGGCCTGGGGCTGGAATGTGTCTGCCCCGTACGAAGCACATGTCAGATGTCTGGTAACTAGTCTCTATAATCGGATGAACATGACCTAGTCATATCATCCTGATGACTGCAGTATTAAGAGCACTAGTTCCGTATCCTACGTGACATCATCTCCACTATGACTGGAGTGATACTTCCGTCTTGACATCACACCCAATACACTACGATTCTCAATATACCCAGTAGAGGCGTACACAGAACCGGTTAAAACCATGGACGACCAAAACTAAAGCATACCGATTGTCGCAAGTATTAGCGATGCAAGTCTCAGGTTAAGACCAAATACACCTACCCTGATATCGGACTTCCATAGACACATAGTCATACTACCAATGGAATTCCGAGGGGTCTATCCAGAGCGAAGCTGTTTCTGCACCATCTGTAAACACAACCTCCTATCACACTTGCATAAGTATCCATACTTAAATATATGAGAACTATGTCGTTGTGCTCCCACAACGCGCACAAGTGCAATACTAGTCTATTCCGCATTATCGATGTCCAGTCTCGATATATACTACGACTAGGGATATTTAATGATTAATCCTTCGAGGACTGATACTGTCTCATATCATCTCAATCCAGGAACTAATCATAGGGACCCTCCTATCATTTATACATCTAGGTGATCTAATCACAAATGATAAGAGCACAATCTCCTTGTTGTCACATAGTTAATTTGTACAACAACACCATGATCTGTACAAATAGTGACGCTGTGGGTCATAACTGTCCAACAATCTCCCACTTGGCCTATAGCCAGTCACTCGAGTGTCTTACACCCGAACTATGTACGGTTCGCTCAAACTGCTGAGGAAAGGCTTTCGTCAGCAGATTTGTATGATTATCGTCTGATGCAATTCATTCGATCATCACATCGCCACGATGTATGATCTGAACGAATCAGATGAATAGTCGAAGTATATATCTGGATCGTTGATGAGACCATTAATTCTTTAGCTTGTGCTGATGTCTAGCTCAGCTGCTAATAGAACTATATCTAATCTAATTAGATTTATCGTCGACCCAAATGGCTTCTATTGCTACCTCAGCAGCAGCAATAACCCGCATTTGTTGTTTATTCGGTAACAGCATCTTGCTTGGAAGATTTCCAGCTTACTGTACCGTTATTCAAACTGTATAGTACCATTTAGCGACTTAAAGTCGTTTTTATCGGTTAGGAAACTTGCCGCTGTGATCCCAGTCACTTCAAGTTCTCATTCTCCATAGATTAAGACATCATCCTTGGTTCTCTAAGATACTAACAGATGTTCTTAATATCAATCCAGTGACTATCACTTGGATTGACCTGTTTGTGAATCCATATGCTTAAAGCATATGAGACACCAGGTTGCGTACATTTTTCAATGTACGAGTTCTCGCAGAGTGTCAATAACCTCTAGATCTAACTCAGTAGATCTTTATTCCTAGAATAAAGGTTGTTTTCCCAAGAATTCTACGGAGAATTTTAATGAAAGCCAAGCTTTCCGATCGTAATATAGGGAATATTATTTCCAAGAAATGACATATCATCATTAATTAGGACATCATTGTCAGTGCGCTCCCACTAACCTCCTTTATACACAAGAATCATTCGTTTTGAATTAGTCATACACCATTATGATTACATCAAAACGTTAGTTCCAAGAACGTAATGCTTACTTTAATCCCTCTATGGATCGAATAACCTGCAAACCTTGTTTGCTAGTTTTGGTACGACAAAGCCGCCAGGATGTTGTAAACATCCTCCAAAAGGTTTTCATTTTCAGGAAAGCAATTTTTCGGTTAAGCTGCCATATTTCATAAATGAAACATGCAGCATCAGCAAGCATTATCCAAATGGATTTAACGTGGCAACATGTAAAAGATTTCGTTGTAATCAACACAATGTTGTTAACGATACCTTTCCGCTAAAAGCCTAGCTCAGTACGTTGGTATGCTGTCATCCACGTATGTCTTCCTTGAAGACTTATATAGTACCAATAGGCACAATGCCTTGCGGTACAACAACTAGTGTCCAAACATAGTTGATATACATGGAATCCATTTCGGACTCATGGCACTTTGCCATGATAGGGAGTTGATACCTTGTATCATTTCCTCATACGTAGTCAGTTCGTATTCCCCAATGAGATTGACATCTTTATGAGGTGAGATCAGAAACCCATACCCAGGTTGTTTTCTGACTCTCTCCGACTTACGCGGTTCTTGTGTATTCGAATATTACTGGTACAGTTTCATCCTTGATGAACTGTTTGTGTTCCATTAAGGACTTGGTGCCTTGAACAGTATAACTCTGATTTTTCATCGAGTTTTAATATCCTCCCACTTACCACTGCATATCGGTATTCCTCTTAGGAAAATCGCATGGTGAGCAACAATTACATTGTTCTCAAGTGAGTTTTATAAGTAATATACTTTGGTTTCCCTAGGATAACCTACAATTGGCACTTATCCAATTTGGGTTCTTGTTTGGTATCATCCAAACATATGCTTAGCATTCCCAAATCAACAGGAATGAGAAAACCCGGTTTCTTTCCTGTTCATATCTAATATGAAGTCTGTCAAACAGATTTTCATGGAATCTTATTTAAAATAAGTATTGCATTGTTAATGCTTATCCTTTGAAGGAAAATGGTATATCAGAGCGACTCGTGATTAACCTTATCATGTCCAACAAAATTTGGTTTCTCCGTTCGGACACACCATCAAACTGACATGTTCCGGGAGGAGTCCTCATTGAAAGAATACTATACTCTTTCAAGTATTTGAGAAACTTATTGCTTAAGTATTTTCATCATGGTCAAACCGTGATGTTTTAATACTTTAGCCGATTTGTTTGTCTATTTCGTGTCGAAACTCTAAAAGTTTCCGATTCGTGTTTCATAAGAAACACATAACCATAACGCGATGTAAAGGTCACGAAACATTCATTTCCACATTTAGCCTAGCTAGACATGGGCCCCACTTACGTCACTATGAACGAGGGCTAACAGATTGATGGCACTTACACTTTTACCAAGTAAAATGTATTTTAGGTACTTTACCTAATAAACTAGATTCGTAGACATCATTTGAATGGAATCAAATCCGTCCTAGTATCCACTTTCAAAAGTGTGGATATACGAGTCTTGTTTAATGTGTCCCAGACTACACTGCCACAAATAAGTCTTATCTGATCAAATCAGTTTGAGCTATTTGTTCGTCATATTATGTGTTTGAGATTTATTTATATTCAAAATATAAATACTGTTACTCACATCTAATGTGTTTATCTCAATATCATCTTTATAAAATAAAACACTTTAGTGTTCTAGAATATAATGGTATACCCGCAACGGGTTAACCCTGATAGAAGAAATGTTTCTAGTCAAACTAGTTACATTATAACAGTTTCCTAATTTAAGTACACACCTGAAGAGTAGTTCCTAAACTTAGGTATCTACGGTAAAAAACGACTTTCGTCCCGTTCTGATTCGCAGATTAATCTCAATTGAAGTCAGTATCCTGCTCATAGCAGATTCTGTACATCAATGCATATTTATGTATCACACTTAGTATTTAAAATCCAATTTTAATACTAGTAGTGAACATATTTATGAAAAACATAATTGAAGTCAGAGCCTTGCTCTTCTTCAATTCCTTCATGTCTGCTTTGTCCATATGGCAGTCACGCTTCAGTGATCCCATTTGGAACAGTTTAAGCAGACATCTTGGGATATGTCATTTGTCTTCCTAGAAGACAGTAATGATTTTGCCTTTGCCCTTTTCAATATCCCAGAAGCCGTTGGCCAAGCCTTGGCCTTCTAGAATATTGAAGTAAGATGTGCCTTGCGCTTCTTGCCTTATTGCAAACTTTGGCTTTATCTCCTTGAGAATGGCCTTAACTCTCCAAGAGTTATTAATTGCAATTTAATACTTCTAAGATCTAAGAATATATCTATGAAGATCCTTCAATTTCTTCATCATACTTTAAGGATCTAATCCTTAGTTCTGATTAGGAAATTAAGGAGTCTTTATGGCAAGCATAATGGATTAAACATTAAAGTTATCATCACATGAATCTTCCAAAGATCATGCTCTACTATTGCTTAACTCCGGGCTTAGGCCTAAGATGTTATTTTATCAAATAAAGTAACTTCTTAGTTTCAGGACTATCCTGAAATTTATTCCCAATTTGAAAATTAAAGTCGTCTAAACACATTTTCTCTAGGATAATGTTTCAAACACTAATCTTTCAATTTAATCTTGATTCTAATAGTCCAACTATTTAATCAACGATTTTGAGGTACGATCTAATGTAATGATTACTATAGTCTAACTATATAACTTATTACAATTTTATTGGTTAAAATCAAATATATATTGATTACTATAATCCAATTATATAATCATTATAAATGATTGGTAAAATCCAAATATATTGATTACTATAATCCAATTATATAATCATTATAATTGAAGGGTAAAATTCAAATATATATTGATTACTATAATCCAATTATATAATCAACTATAAATGAAGTAGTTTGAATACAGTCTAACTGTTAAATTAAAATAACTATTAAATATTAGTCCAACTAACATTTAATTTATTTGACGAATGATATTTGATTGAGCGCGTATGGCAAGTATCTAAACGAATATTGCAAATTTAATTCTTGTCTCCCACTATTTTTCGGCGAGCCTCTAACCCTCTGTGGAGTACTCGGGAAACCTAGTTTCCTAGTGGGCTAGGATCCCGTTAAATAACACACAATCTTGACTTTGGCCAACAAATTGTATGATACTTAACTAGGTAGATCTCTAAGATCAATTGGATCCCATCTAATTCCTAGATTCAGTAGGTGGACATCCAAGTCCGAAATATATATCTTATATATGCCAATATATCGAATATATTACCTAACCTTTTTCCTTTGAATCAACTAAGCCTTGGCTTTGGCACAACAAACTTAATGATCCCAGTTAAGCGGAACCCATTGACATGGAAAGCTTCTTAATCAATGTCGATGGACAAGAAGTGATCTTGACTTTGGCCAATAAATCACGACTTGGACAAGACACCGATATGGAACAAAACTCTAATGATTCAAACACATCCGCAATTGACAAAGGTCTTGACTTTGGCCAACAAACCAATGCCAACTTTGGATCTTGAGTAAGAATCAATCAACGGAAGGAAAAATGCTTAAATGTTTTTGAGGGTTTTTCGCGTGCAAATTGGCAACCAATTTATTATCTTTGTTAAGGTCTCATCATCATACACCCTTAAACATGCATTCTAAATACATAATAAAGCGCGTAAATAAATAAATTAATAATGATATACGGATGGATATGTCACAAATTTTTCTAGAACAAATCACTCCATTTCCTCCCCCGGCTAGAACTATTCTAATTTCTACCCAATTAAAAAATACAATAAAGAAACCTCATTTACATTGAGGGGAATAGGTGAGAAGAGAAATACAATGAGAAATGAGATAAAAGGCTGGACACGTAGGTCCAATTTAAATAAATTCTAAATTTATTACAATTTCCAAAATTGCCCTCGCCCTTCTAATATCCATCCGATATACATTATTCATGCAATACATTCATGTATTCATACAAATCATGTTATTCAATCAATCTAATCCAATTATCAATCTTTGAATTAATGACCATACAATGTTCATACAACGATTTGATTTGCGTGAGTCAAACTCGTTTAAGAATAAATACTCAAAGTAAGTATTCTTGAATTATATTGAACAACAACTTTAAATCCAATTTATTTGTATTCAATACTAATTCCAAATTAAATATTTACACTTACTTATAAGCCTTAAAGACTTGGATTCCAAATCCAATCTTAATGGATCTTAAAGGCCCAATAACATCCAATGTCATTTCAATTAAAGTCCAATGGGCTTTTAATTAATTCTTAAGGCATGGGCTTTGGCCATAATGGGTGATAAGTGTGGTTTATACCCACTTATTCCGATATCTTTAGCTTATTGTTTTGTTATAATTCGAGATATTTAATGTCATTTATAGTTTATTTTCTATATTTTATTTGTAGGAGCATTAATACATGGATCTGGGAACAACTGCACGTGTTTTGCGAACTTTAGGAAACACAGGACGAGCACGGCATCATTAGGCGCCATGGCGCCACAACCCCATACTAATTCCAGAAGATAGGGCGCCATGGCGCCAATTGATTATTTATTAAAGGCGCCTTGACGCCCCATTTACACAAACATATGGCGCCATGGTGCCAGATGAAGAATTAATAAAAGGCGCCAAGGCGCCTCAAGCTCACACATGCCCATACATTTTCCCGGAAGTTCAGCGCCCAGGCGCCCACTTAAGGAGCTGTAGCGCTGCGAAACCTACACGTTCCAGGATTCAATATTTAGGGTTTTTAATAATCCTAATGACACCCAAAGACTCACAGACTCAACTATAAATATAACAGTCCATCCAACACTCAAGGAGAGGCTAATACAGAGCACAAAACACAGAAATAAATATTTTTAGAGATCTAAGGAGAGGATTGAAGAGCGACAAGAGGAGACAAAGGCTGTGACATCCGAGGAGGAAGAGATTCAATTCAGGTTTTATCTTCTTGTTTCTTTCTTAGAACTCTAATGATTTCCATTAGATTCATGACCTGTTTATTATTGTTTTTATCTCTTGTCATGAATTAACTCCTTAATTCTGGAAAATGATGTAATCTATGCTTGAACCTTGTAATTTTTTGTCGATTTTGTTATGAAGTTTTATTAATTATTTATATTCTTTTGAGTTTAATGCTTCTTGATTGTTGGCCACAATTGAAGATGATATATGTTTAGAATCTATCACTCGAGAGAGGGGATTTTGAATAGATCTAGAGAATATAACCTAGGATTTTATAGAGTTCGAGAGAATCTGTAGTCCTTTGAAGTCGTTAATATAGAATCACAAAGCGTAATGAGTTGTTAACTATTGGATTTTTATAGAGATATCGAAGTCTATAGTTGATGATATTTTCACTCGGCACTCGAGAAAGGGAGTGGATATTTTAGGAGTCTTGACTTATAAACAATATAACTGAACAAAGATTAATTGGCATGACAAATACATAGGCGACAGTTAGGTGAAATCAGGATCCAGAATCTCTACTGTAT
This sequence comes from Zanthoxylum bungeanum, assembly GCA_019454045.1. Lineage (NCBI taxonomy): Eukaryota > Viridiplantae > Streptophyta > Magnoliopsida > Sapindales > Rutaceae > Zanthoxylum > Zanthoxylum bungeanum. Next base: position 28,491 of record SKCR01028926.1, on the reverse strand, counting down.
TAGTTCCTCCTATTTTATTGTTTTTATATTTATTTATTTAATTACATCTTTATTATTTATTTTCTAAATAAAGTTAGGATTATCAATTGTAGTACTTAGTGCGAGTTAGCACAATCTCTGTGGGTTCGACACTCTTTCACTGATTTATACTAAAACTTGACACCGTACACTTGCGGTACGATATAAAAATATCACAATAAGTTTTTGGCGCCGTTGCCGGGGATTGTTTGTTTAATTCATATTAATACTACTACCAAGTAATCTTAGCTTTAATTTAGAATTTTATTTTTATTTTTATTTTTATTTTCTTTATTTCCTTTATTTTTGTCTTAAGTTTTATTTTTTTTTTTTATTTCTTATTATTTTATTTTTATTTTTATTTTTATTTTGTTTTATATTTTTTCGTACGAGGTGAGTTTGGAAAAGAAGCAATGGCAGATTCTATTGGTGCACTAATAGCTCAAGTATCGTCCTTTACGACTCATCTAGAAGTATTGATAAATCAAATGAGTCAGCCGTCTATTGAAGCTGTTTCTACTAATGGAATGCTTTTACCCAACAGAGGAGCAGAATTTGAACAAGTACAGTATGTGAACAATCGAAACTTCAACAACTATAGAGGCAGTCTTATGCCTAATTATTATCATCCGAATTTCTCATATGCTGATATGGAGAACATTTTGCAACCTCCTCATGGCTTCAATTATCCAAGAGCTGGGCATAAACCTTCCTTAGAAGACCTCATGAGCACGTTTGTAGCTACAGCTTCAGAGAGGTTTGAGAAGAATGAGTCAATGCTGGATAATATCGAAACACGAATGGGAAATATAGAGGCAAATATGAAATCTTTAGAAGCACAAATTGGGTTGCTTGTTTCTTCCATGGTCAATCAACAAACATGGGTGTTTCCGAGTGATATTGAAGTCAACCCCAATGAGCAATGTCAAATCAGAACCTGTAGGAGCGGAAAAGAGTTTAAAGACACCTCTCAGGACTTAGGCAGTAAAGAAAATGAAATGGTATTTCATGAGGAAACAGTAACAGAAGAAGAGAACAAAGGTGAATTGATAATGAGAGGTCAATATGAAGAAATCACCTTCAGTGTTTTCAGAGTCATGCCGAGTTCTCAAGGTGATGCAGACTGTCACATGATAGATACAGTAGAAAAGGGAGTTGAAACCAGACAGGGTGAATCAGTATTTCAACAGCCTATGAGCATAATGCAACCATGTATAAAGGAAAATTCTCTGCAGTTAAACTCGAAACCACTCCCAAAGGGCCGTAAAAAGAGGAAAAGAAAGGCCAGTTCTCACTTAGAGATAATTCCTGGAAGATTAAAAAGAAAACCGAGCCAATTTTGCCGAATGTGCAGTCCAGAATTTCCAATTGAAGGGAAATCTACATATCTTGGGGGACCATCTATGGATAAATCACCACAGTCTGCCAAGCTGTCTTTTTCATGTCATAAGAACCGGTGGATACCAAAGAAGAAGAAAGATGAGATTACCCGGTTCACTACGTTTAAGCCACCATGACCACCATTTGGGTGGTTGCGTTGGCTGAAGACGTTAAACTTAGCGCTTGCGGGGAGGCAACCCTTGCATTTGTTTTATCATTATTTTCTTTATTTTTTTTTTATTTTTTTTTACTGTGTGCTATTTGTTTATTTATTTGTTTTGCATGCTATTTATGCAGGTAACACGAGACACACAACGCCCGCGCAACCAAATTCTAACCAGCAAGAGTCTGATCAACTCCATGCACGGTAGTGTTGTTCCTCACTCTTGCTCTTGATATTTATCTTACATTGAGGACAATGCAAATTTTAAGTTTGGGGGTGTGTGCATGTTGTTTACTTGTTATTTATTTGTTTAATTTTTTTTATTTGTTTAATTTTAAAAAAAAAAAATTTTGTTTTAGTCTTTGATAGTAAATCATAAATCCTGTGATGATATTGTTTGTTTATGGGTGAAATTTAAGAAACGATAAGTGCTCGATTTACTTTTATCTCATGCCTTGAATAGTTGATCTATGTTAGACTCGTAAGCACTTAAAATTAGGTTTTTAGCAGTGAAAACTTAAGTAGTTGACAAGGTGACTAGTTGAAGAAATTGCATGTCGATGAATGACCGTTTGTTTATATATCTATCTTGATTTGCTAGTGTTATGAAGTATGGTATAACTAAAAAGAAAAATGTCTCTAAAGAAAGAAAATAAACCACCTATAACCGATAAGCGTGAAGCTACCCATGGGCGAGTATTAGGACCACCATGAGGAGAAATGCTACCTTAAAGGGTAGGTGAGTTGAAAAAAAAAGTGCAAAAAGAGAAGCAAAAAGAGACAAGAAAAGAAAAGAAAAAAAATCATACCATACTGAGCACAAAATAAAGCAATTATAGAGCTTAATTGAGATATCTAGGTTGGTTTGACCCATCGATTCCAATTTTTAAACAAAATCATTAAGTTGGCTTACTTAGGATCAAAGCTGTGACTGAACCTTTACACACACACACTGTGAGTCTAGCTTAGATAATTTATTCAAGAATTTGGATTCGAGTTGAAATTGCGTACTTTGAAGGTTCACTAATTTCATTTATAAGCTTTCTTTGAGGAAAATTGTATGCGAAACTATCGGGACTATCTTTTATTATTATTTTTTTATTTTTTGCATGATTGTGTGTGAATGACGTTTGTGGGTGTCATCGCTGTAAGCCCTCACGATACTATAACTCGTCCACTAGGGCCGCCTAGGGGTTTAAAGGCTTGTTGCATATGCTAAATGCAATCGTGTTCCCTACGAAAGTGGCTTAGTTAAATTACTTATTTTTAATAGTTAATTTGAATTTAGTTTTTATTTTTATCTTTTACTCGAGACTAGCAAAACCTTAAGTTTGAGGGTGTTTGATAAGTGTGGTTTATACCCACTTATTCCGATATCTTTAGCTTATTGTTTTGTTATAATTCGAGATATTTAATGTCATTTATAGTTTATTTTCTATATTTTATTTGTAGGAGCATTAATACATGGATCTGGGAACAACTGCACGTGTTTTGCGAACTTTAGGAAACACAGGACGAGCACGGCATCATTAGGCGCCATGGCGCCACAACCCCATACTAATTCCAGAAGATAGGGCGCCATGGCGCCAATTGATTATTTATTAAAGGTGCCTTGGCGCCCCATTTACACAAACATATTGCGCCATGGCGCCAGATGAAGAATTAATAAAAGGCGCCATGGCGCCTCAAGCTCACACATGCCCATACATTTTCCCGGAAGTTCAGCGCCCAGGCGCCCACTTAAGGAGCTGTAGCGCTGCGAAACCTACACGTTCCATGATTCAATTTTTAGGGTTTTTAATAATCCTAATGACACCCAAAGACTCACAGACTCAACTATAAATATAACAGTCCATCCAACACTCAAGGAGAGGCTAATACAGAGCACAAAACACAGAAATAAATATTTCTAGAGATCCAAGGAGAGGATTGAAGAGCGACAAGAGGAGACAAAGGCTGTGACATCCGAGGAGGAAGAGATTCAATTCGGGTTTTATCTTCTTGTTTCTTTCTTATAACTCTAATGATTTCCATTAGATTCATGACCTGTTTATTATTGTTTTTATCTCTTGTCATGAATTAACTCCTTAATTCTGGAAAATGATGTAATCTATGCTTGAACCTTGTAATTGTTTGTCGATTTTGTTATGAAGTTTTATTAATTTATTTATATTCTTTTGAGTTTAATGCTTCTTGATTGTTGGCCACAATTGAAGATGATATATGTTAAGAATCTATCACTCGAGAGAGGGGATTTTGAATAGATCTAGAGAATATAACCTAGGATTTTATAGAGTTCGAGAGAATCTGTAGTCCTTTGAAGTCGTTAATATAGAATCACAAAGCGTAATGAGTTGTTAACTATTGGATTTTTATAGAGATATCGAAGTCTATAGTTGATGATATTTTCACTCGGCACTCGAGAGAGGGAGTGGATATTTTAGGAGTCTTGACTTATAAACAATATAACTGAACAAAGATTAATTGGCATGACAAATACATAGGCGACAGTTAGGTGAAATCAGGATCCAGAATCTCTACTATATTAGTTCCTCCTATTTTATTGTTTTTATATTTATTTATTTAATTACATCTTTATTATTTATTTTCTAAATAAAGTTAGGATTATCAATTGTAGTACTTAGTGCGAGTTAGCGCAATCTCTGTGGGTTCGACACTCTTTCACTGATTTATACTAAAACTTGACACCGTACACTTGCGGTACGATATAAAAATATCACAATAAGTTTTTGGCGCCGTTGCCGGGGATTGTTTGTTAATTCATATTAAGACTACTACCAAGTAATCTTAGCTTTAATTTAGAATTTTATTTTATTTTTATTTTTATTTTCTTTATTTCCTTTATTTTTGTCTTAAGTTTTATTTTTGTTTTTATTTCTTATTATTTTATTTTATTTTATTTTATTTTATTTTGTTTTATATTTTTTCGTACGAGGTGAGTTTGGAAAAGAAGCAATGGCAGATTCTATTGGTGCACTAATAGCTCAAGTATCGTCCTTTACGACTCATCTAGAAGTATTGATAAATCAAATGAGTCAGCCGTCTATTGAAGCTGTTTCTACTAATGGAATGCTTTTACCCAACAGAGGAGCAGAATTTGAACAAGTACAGTATGTGAACAATCGAAACTTCAACAACTATAGAGGCAGTCTTATGCCTAATTATTATCATCCGAATTTCTCATATGCTGATATGGAGAACATTTTGCAACCTCCTCATGGCTTCAATTATCCAAGAGTTGGGCATAAACCTTCCTTAGAAGACCTCATGAGCACGTTTGTAGCTACAGCTTCAGAGAGGTTTGAGAAGAATGAGTCAATGCTGGATAATATCGAAACACGAATGGGAAATATAGAGGCAAATATGAAATCTTTAGAAGCACAAATTGGGTTGCTTGTTTCTTCCATGGTCAATCAACAAACATGGGTGTTTCCGAGTGATATTGAAGTCAACCCCAATGAGCAATGTCAAATCAGAACCTGTAGGAGCGGAAAAGAGTTTAAAGACACCTCTCAGGACTTAGGCAGTAAAGAAAATGAAATGGTATTTCATGAGGAAACAGTAACAGAAGAAGAGAACAAAGGTGAATTGATAATGAGAGGTCAATATGAAGAAATCACCTTCAGTGTTTTCAGAATTCATAATTTCATGCTCAACATGCTCTTTGATTTTAACATGAACTTTATTGACTTTGAGTCTAATCCAATCAAACCAACAATCAACATTTAAATATGCATTTAAACACATCATTTCATGTTACAAAAAATTAAAAACATGCAGTCCACTGCACTGTTGAATTCAGCCATGCTAACATTTTTTTAATTTTTGATCCAATCAAGTTATTTCAAATCTAATCATGCACAACTCTAAGTTAACATAATCTAAGCATGCTCAAATCATCAATTTGAAGAAATCATGCTCAAAACATAAAAGCCCCAAATTTTAGTCTCATGAACCCTAAATTTTTCATGCCTAAAATTGGCTCATGATACCATTGTTAGTGTTCCTAGAACATGCCAAGGATCTAATAAGCATGTAAAGGTGTTCATAAATTCAAAATAAGTTGCGGAATATACTTACAATGAACGGATTTGAGCTTTAAAATTTTGAGAAGAGATCTCCAAGATCCAAGTGATGATTCCAACTCTTGAAGTAGTTTCCCTATCACCTTAGTTGATTTCTCCAAGTGCTAGCTTTGTTGATTTTGCCACAAAATCAAAGAGAGGGGGAAGCCTAGTTCACGCCCATGGTGAGAGTATTAGGGTTTTTCATTTTCCAAAATGTGTTACAAGTGTGAAGTGTTTAGAGAGAGAGAAGGCTTTTTGGTTTTGTTAAAGGGTTTTACCCTTTTACCCAAAACCATGTAGTTGGGGTAATTTGGTTTCACCTAAACCAAGTGGTTGGAAAGTAAGTGGTTTTGGCATAAATGCCAACCACTTTCCAACCACCAATTCACATGTGTGACATGTGTGAAGTGGGCCCCACCATTTTGAATTCAAAACTCAAAATGTCTCTACGAACATTTGCTGCGGCTCGGTTCCGTTTAATCCGATTAAACGAACTTTCGTCGCTAAATAATTAAATCTAATTTAATTAAATAACGATGCCTCACAAATATATTATGAACGTCGCTTACAAATTAATTCTAAATTAATTCGTTCGTTCGTATTAAAGTCCGACTTTAAATTCGTAACGAAATCCAATTCATATTAATATATCTGATATATTAATTTTAGCCCATACAAATAAATTAAATAGAAAAATCAAATTTAACCATTAAATTTATTTTACAGATTAATTCCAAATTAATCACGTTCTCTCTCTTCCGAACACATTTAATCCCAGATTAAATAATACCTCAATTAATCCTAGATTAATTTTCTCTCTCTTAATTAATCCCAGATTAATTCTCTCTCTTAATTAATCCCAGATTAATTCTAATTTAAATCAACTGTCATCGGTGAATCTTTGGGAAGCGACCCAAGAGATCCCTGGATATGTTGGCAATAAATACGGTCATCGGATTATCCGAATACGTGCGTACCTCGTACCGCGTGCTTACCGATTTACAAGACATGGTTGGCTTCTAGCAAAGCACCGTGCCTACCCAATTCTCCAGAAATATTCTTACTGGAATATATAATCTATGTCAGGCGTAGTATACATAGTATTGCGTATTGCGATCCAGTATCGAATTGTCACATGCTAGGCCTGGGGCTGGAATGTGTTTGCCCCGTACGAAGCACATGTCGGATGTCTGGTAACTAGTCTCTATAATCGGATGAACATGACCTAGTCATATCATCCCGATGACTGCAGTACTTAAGAGCACTAGTTCCGTATCCTACGTGACATCATCTCCACTATGACTGGAGTGATACTTCCGTCTTGACATCACACCCAATACACTACGATTCTCAATATACCCAGTAGAGGCGTACACAGAACCGGTTAAAACCATGGACGACCAAAACTAAAGCATACCGATTGTCGCAAGTATTAGCGATGCAAGTCTCAGGTTAAGACCAAATACACCTACCCTGATATCGGACTTCCATAGACACATAGTCATACTACCAATGGAATTCCGAGGGGTCTATCCAGAGCGAAGCTGTTTCCGCACCATCGATAAACACAACCTCCTATCACACTTGCATAAGTATCCAATACTTAAATATATGAGAACTATGTCGTTGTGCTCCCACAACGCGCACAAGTGCAATACTAGTCTATTCCGCATTATCGATGTCCAGTCTCGATAATACTACGACTAGGGATATTTAATGATTAATCCTTCGAGGACTGATACTGTCTCATATCATCTCAATCCAGGAACTAATCATAGGGACCTCCTATCATTTATACATCTAGGTGATCTAATCACAAATGATAAGAGCGCAATCTCCTTGTCACATAGTTAATTTGTACAACAACACCATGATCTGTACAAATAGTGATGCTATGGGTCATAACTGTCCAACAATAATATAGTCGACTTTTAAATTTACGATCTCTAAATAACACTCGGAACTCGCTTCCGAAGTATACCACGACCATGGATTTATTAGATCGCAAATACGCACCTGATACATATGCCCTGTACACATGACTGAAAAATTCTATCTGATACTCACATGATATCATGAACATCAGTCCACACCTAACAAACAGGTGGATGTCTGATCTTAATAGATCGGTGACGTGACTGCCATCAAAGTGTGGAGGATATCTTATATATCCACAGTGGTATATAAGTCGATGACCACTATGCTACTCAACTCGAGAAGATTCCTATTGACGTTGGTGTACCATCTATTAGGAAATCTTCGGTAAGTCATTAATTGTTTATCAAATAAACACCTACATGTTTATACGAGTCTCCAAGACTTATGGTTCATTGGGATAAATCATTGGACCAAGTCACGATATACGACATGTACTGGTCTCAGCCGATTTTACTAACCGACCCGTGTCAGTAAATCTTGACCAGGAACTTTATTTGAGAATATACAACTTATAGTGACGCTTCCCAATGTCAATTACAAAATACGTTGTAACTGCGCACTACGTTGTAAATCCTAGGGAGTTTGTCTAATATATGCATATCACTAAATCATATTTAATTTCAATCTAATCGTAATTAGATCGAATACGTATATAAAAACAAGAGGTACTACCATTAAGTAAGTAATATTATGGAAAAATGAATTGTTCGTATTCATGAATTGGACATAAATACGATCCAGATTGGCACTCTGAGCACCAACCCTAACAATTTCTCCCATTTTCTCTAGTCCCAATCCACGGTATCATATACACATCTCAATGTATATCACATACTCATGGCCCTCAAGAGCTCACATATCACTCAAGAGGTAGGCAATAGGAAGTAGGTCCGCTATAACAAATTGCGTTTGTCCAACACACCCAATCGTTTCCCTTAGCCAGCATCATTCATATTTTGTATATCCTAAGTTATACATCAATATGACTCAGATGCGACATCAATATTGTGCTACAGCTACTAAGTTGTCTATGTATTTAGGGATCAAATCCAAATATGATAAGACAACTGCAAGCACAACACTAATATCAAAACTTCTAATCTTTAAGGTCACTATGCAACTTCATAAGTCAATACTTCATAAGTTACAACTAATTCCACTAATATAGTAGAATCAACTGTGACATTCCCACTGCATCTTTTCTAACTCTATATGACGTAGACTGTCTAATGTCATAATTAGACTCAAAACTAATCTGACACTAATGGTTGCAGATTATATTCTCCATGAATAAGAAACTTGTTCTTAATATCTCAAAGATAACAAAGAACATTTTCAAGACACATCCTATAGTCTATAACATATCAAAATAGTTCGTAACAATTATGATTAAATTGATATCTTTAATCGTACATAATATATTATACATTATGCCATCATCCTATGATGCATAAGATTGACGAGACATTCTAATAAATTTCTCTTTCGACAAAGGAATCATCTTTTATGAAAGATGAATATTATATACAGAGACACATTAACTGTCAAACAGATATACTAACTGTCATACAGATAGTTTTGATGTGTCCTTTATTAGATCATATCTAATGCACGACTAATGAGAGTATCTCACAAGTCTCTAGTTTTATATCATATATAAAACTTTATATCAATATAACAGAGACTGCTCCCATTGCTTTCACGGAGAAAAGAAGACTTAGGTAAACCTTTTACCTTACAAACATCTCATTATTACATTAATAATGATAATATCGTTATGATATACAATACTAGAAATAAAATTGTACGCTCCCACTGACCCTACTATCAAATATGTATTCTCTATGCTTTGATAAAATCAGACAATCTGACTGTATCAAAATTAGAGAACACAGATTTTCGGAAAGCTCACATGAGTCTACAATAGGCTCTATAAGCAATTATACCAAACTGCGATCTTAGCAGAATACAAACTCCATGGCCATTCTAGAATGAACTCTTCAAACAAAGAAACCACAATGGATCTCTTATTCAAAGTGTTGGACAATTATGACCCATAGCATCACTATTTGAACAGAACATGGTGTTGTTGTACAAATTAACTATGTGACAAAGCAAAATTGCTCTTTTATCATTTGTAATTGGATTACCAAGATATATAAATGATAAAAATCCATATGATTAGTTTCGGATTAATAAGATATGAGACATTATTAATCCACTAAGGTTTAATCATTGAAATATCCCTAGTCGTAGTATTATCGAGATTGGACAACGATAATGCGGAATAGACTAGTATTGCACTTGTGCGTGTTATGGGAGCATAACGACATAGTTCTCATATATTTAAGTATTGGATACATATGCAAGTGTGATAGGAGGTTGTGTTTACCGATGGTACGGAAACAGCTTCGCTCTGGATAGACCCCTCAGAATTCCATTGGTAGTATGATTATGTGTCTATGGAAGTCCGAATCAGGGTAGGTGTATTTGGTCTTAACCTGAGACTTGCATCGCTAATACTTGCGACAATCAATATACTTTGGTTTTGGTCGTCCAGGGCTTTAACAGGTTCTGTGTACTCCTCTTCTGGGTATATTGGGAATCGTATTGTATTGGGTGTGATGTCAAGATGGAAGTATCACTTCAGTCATATGGAGATAATGGTCACGTAGGATAAGGAACTGGTACTCTTGTATGCTGCAGCTATCGGGATAATATGACTAGGTCTTTTTTATCCGATTATAGAGACTAGTTACCAAAGATCCGATATATGCTTCGTACGAGGCAGACACAATTCCAGCCCCAGGCCTTGCATGTGACATCCGATACTGGATCGCAATACGTAATACTACGTATGTTATGCCTGATACAGATTACATATTCCTTTAAGAATATTTCTGGAGAATTGGGTAGGCACGGTGCTTTGCTAGAAGCCAACCATGTCTCGTAAATCGGTAAGAACGTAGTACTAGGTACGTATGTATTCGGATAGTCCGACGACCGGATTTACTGCCAACATATCCAGCGATCTCATGGGTTGCTTCCCGAAGATTCACCGATGACGTATGACTCGAACATAATTAATCTGGGATTAATTATTAGATAATGAAAATTAATCTAGGATTAATTGCGGAGAGATTTTATCTGTCGATACAATTCTATTTAAAGAGAAAAAACGATTAATTTGGAATTAATCGATAAAATAATATATTCGATATATTAAACGAAATTAGATTTCGACGCGGAATTAAAATTAGATTTTAATTCGGGCAAACAAATTAATTTAGAATTAATTCGCTAACGACGTGAATAGTAATTTTGCTAGGCATAATTATTTAATTAAATTTGATTTAATTACGTCGCAACGGAAAATTCGTTAATTCGGAATTAGCGAACCCGAGCCCGGGAGTGTTTGGGGCCCACTCGGATTTTGAATCAAGTGGGGCCCACAAGTCACATCACACGTCACATCATTAGTCACTCAAGTGATGGAAGTCTTGTTACTTTTTGGTGATTGACACCTTGTCACTTTTTGATTGATGGGAGTTGTTGGAGGCTTTAATGCCTTGTACCAACCTTTTGGAAATTTTGGTAAATGGTATTTGATTTTGGAAAATCAAATACACAACACACATTATTCATTCCTTCTCTCTCTCTAAAAAATCGAAAATGCTTCTCTCCTCTCCATCTCTTGCTTGGCCGAGAGTTGTAACAAGTGATAGGGAAATTTTTGTTGCAAAAATTTTCCAATGCTAGCACATAAAGAGATCATTCAAAGGTGATAGGGAAACCCATCTATGAGATTGGAATCAACACTCAAAGCTTGGAGCTTGAAGAGCACAACAAAGGGGGTTGGCCGAATACATCAAAAGGAAAAGCTTAGAGCAACTTCTCAAAGGCAAAAGTTTTGAACTCTCCGCCAACATCCAACCGATCAAAGTGAGTATTTCCGCCATCTTACTTTGTAGTATTCACACATTTCTTTTGCTTAATTGATCTTGGTTTGACCTAGAAAACCAAACAATGGTATCAGAGCGGTTATTAAGCATGAAATTGAATTAGGGTAAACGGGACGACAGTCGCTGTTTTAAACGTAGAAACCTAAATTTAGGAACTACCTTTTGGGTATGTACTTAAATTAGGAAACTCTTTTAATGTAACTAGTTTGACTAGAAACATTATCTCTATATCTAAGTTTAACCCGTTGCGGATATACCTTTATATTCTAGAACACTAAAGTGTTTTATTTTATAAAGATGATATTGAGATAAACACATTAGATGTGGATAACAGTATTTATATTTTGAATATAAATAAATCTCAAACGTATGACATGATAAACAAATAGCTCAAACTGAATTAATCAGATGAGACTTATTTGTGGCATTGTTGTCTGGGACACATTAACAAGACTCGTATATCCACACTTTCGAAGAGTGGATACTAGGACAGATTTGATTCTAATTCAAATGATGTCTACGAATCTAGTTTATTAGGCAAAGTGCCTAAAATACCTTTTACTTGGTAAAAGAGTAAGTGCCACTGATTTGTTAGCCCTCGTTCATAGTGACATAAGTGGGCCCATATCTAGCTAGGCTAGAGGTGGATATGAATGCTTCGTAACCTTTACGGATGTGGCATCTCGTTATGGTTATGTGTTTCTTTTGAAACACAAATCGGACACTTTTGATAAAATCAAAAAGTTTCGACGCGAAGTAGACAGACAGATCGGCTAAAGTATTAAACCATCACGGTTAGACCATGGTGGAAAATACTTAAGCAATAAGTTTCTCAATTACTTGAAAGAGTATAGTATTCTTTCAATGTGGACTCCTCCCAGAAAACCTCAATTTGACGGTGTGTCCAAACGGAGAAACTGAATTTTATTGGACATGATAAGGTTATTGATGAGTCGCTCTGAGCTACCATTTTTCTTCTAGGGATACGCATTAATCAGTGCAAAACTTATTTTGAATAAGATTCCATGAAAATCTGTTAGACATATTTCATATTAGATATGAACATGAAAGAAACCGGATTTCTCATTCCTAAAGATTTGGGAATGTTGGGCAAATGTTTGGATGATACCAAACTAAAACCCAAATCGGATAAGTGCCTATTTTGTAGGTTATACTAGGGTAACCAATGTATAGTACTTATACAACTCACAAGAGAACAATTTAATTGTTGCTCTCCATGCAGTTTTCCTAAGAGGAATACCTATATGCAGTGGTAAGTGAGAGGAAAGTAAAACTCGATGAAAATCGGAGTAATACTGTTCCAGGCACTGATTCCTTAACGGAGCACAAACAGTTCATCAGGGATGAAACTGTACCAATAATCTTCGAATACATAAGAACCGCGCAAGTCGGAGAGAGTCAGAAAATAACCTGGGAGGTATGGGTTTCTGATCTCACCTCATGAAGATGTCAATCTTATTGAGGAATACGAACTGGCTACTTATGAGGAAGTGATACAATGTATCGACTCTCTATTATGGCAAAGTGTCATGATGTCCGAAATGGATTCCATGTATACCAACCAAGTTTAGACACTGGTTGATGTACCGGAAGGCATTGTGTCTATTGGTACTATATAAGTCTTCAAGGAAGACATACATGGATGGCAACATACCAACGTACAAAGCTAGGCTTGTAGCGAAAAGGTATCGTTATCAACATTGTGTCGATTACGATGAAACCTTTTACTAGTTGCCATGGTTAAATCCATTTGGATAATGCTTGTTAATGCTGCATGTTTCATTAATGAAATATGGCATCTGAACGTCAAAATCGTTTTCCTTAAACGGAAACCTTTTGGAGGATGTTTACAACATCCTGACGGTTTTGTCATACCAAAACATGCAAACAAAGTTTAACAGGTTAATTCGATCCATTTATGGATTGAAGCAAGCATTGCGTTCTTGGAACCAGCGTTTTAATGTAATCATAATGGTATATGATTTAATTCAAAACGAAAATAATTCTTGTGTATATAAGGAAGTTAGTGGGAGCGCACTAACAGTGATTGTCCTAAATAATGATGATATATCATTTCTTGGAAATGATATTCCTATAATGCAATCGGTGAAAGCTTGGCTTTCATGAAAATTCTCCGTAGACTACTTGGGAGAAACAACCTTTATTCTAGGAATAAGGATCTACTGGGATAGATCTAAAGGTTATTGGCACTCTCTGAGAACTCGTACATTGAAATATATGTATGTGACCTGGTGTCTCATATACTTTGAGCATATGGAGTCACAATCAGGCCAATCTAAGTGATAGTCACTGGATTGATGTTAAGAACTTAATTAAGTATCTTAGATGAACTAAGGATGCTTTCTTATACTATGGAGAATGAGAACTTGAAGTGACTGGGTTCACTGCTACAAGTTTCCTAACCGAAAAAAATGATTATAAGTCATAATAAGGGTACTATATAGTTTGAACAACGGAACAGTGAGCTGGAAATCTTCCAAGCAAGATACGGTTGTGGAATAAACAACAAAAGTGGAATATTGCTGCAGCTGAGGCAGCAATAGAAGCACTTTGGATCTATATAATCCTAATTTGATTAGGAGTAGTTCTGTTAGCAGCTGAGCTAGGCTACAACACAGGCTAAAGAATTAATGGTCTCATCAACGATCCAAGTATGCACTTCAACTATTCATCTGATTCATTCGGATCATACATCGTGGCGATATGATGATCGAATAAATCGCATCAGATGATAACATTGCAAATCCGCTGACGAAAGCATTTTTATCAGCAGAAGTTTGAGCGAACCGTACATAGTTCAAGTGTAGGACACTTGAGTGATTAGCTATAGGCCAAGTGGGAGATTGTTGGACAATTATAACCCATAGCATCACTATTTGTACATAACATGGTGTTGTTGTACAAATTAACTATGTGACAAAGGAAATTGCTCTTTTATCATTTCTAATTGGATTACCAAGATATATAAATGATAAAAGTCCATATGATTAGTTCCGGATTAATAAGATATGAGACATTATTAATCCACTAAGGTTTAATCATTGAAATATCCCTAGTCATAGTATTATCGAGATTGGACAACGATAATGCGAAATAGACTAGTATTGCACATGTGCGCGTTATGGGAGCATAACGACATAGTTCTCATATATTTAAGTATTGGATACTTATGCAAGTGTGATAGGAGGTTGTGTTTACCGATGGTATGGAAACAGCTTCGCTCTGGATAGACCCCTCGGAATTCCATTGGTAGTATGACTATGTGTCTATGGAACTCTGAATCAAGGTAGGTGTATTTGGTCTTAACCTGAGACTTGCATCGCTAATACTTGCGACAATCAATATACTTTGGTTTTGGTCATCCAGGGCTTTAACAGGTTCTGTGTACACCTCTTCTGGGTATATTGAGAACCGTAGTGTATTGGGTGTGATGTCAAGATGGAAGTATCACTTCAGTTATATGGAGATGATGGTCACGTAGGATAAGGAACTAGTACTCTTGTATGCTACAGCTATCGGGATAATATGACTAGGTCATGTTTATCCGATTATAAAGACTAGTTACCAGAGATCCGATATATACTTCGTACGGGGCAGCCACAATTCCAGCCCCAGGCCTTGCATGTGACATCTGATACTGGATCGCAATACGTAATACTATGTATACTACGCCTGATCAAGATTACATATTCCTTTAAGAATAATTCTGAAGAATTGGGTAGGCACGGTGCTTTGCTAGAAGCCAACCATGTCTCGTAAATCGGTAAAAACGTAGTACTAGGTACGTACGTATTCGGATAGTCCGACGACCGGATTTACTGCCAACATATCCAGGGATCTCATGGGTCGCTTCCCGAAGATTCACCGATGACGTATGACTCGAACATAATTAATCTCGGATTAATTATTAGAGAGAGAAAATTAATCTAGGATTAATTGCGGAGAGATTTTATCTGGGATAAAATTCTATTTAAAGAGAGAGAATGATTAATTTGGAATTAATCGATAAAATAATATATTCGATATATTAAACGAAATTAGATTTCGACGCGGAATTAAAATTAGATTTTAATTCGGGCAAACGAATTAATTTAGAATTAATTCGCTAACGACGTGAATAGTAATTTGCTAGGCATAATTATTTAATTAAATTTGATTTAATTACGTCGCAACGGAAAATTCGTTAATTTGGAATTAGCGAACCCGAGCCCGAGAGTGTTTGCAGGCCTACTCGGATTTTGAATCAAGTGGGGCCCACAAGTCACATCACACATCACATCATTAGTCACTCAACTGATGGAAGTCTTGTCACTTTTTGGTGATTGACACCTTGTGACTTTTTGATTGATGGGAGTTGTTGGAGGCTTATTGCCTTGTACCAACCTTTTGGAAATTTTGGTAAATGGTATTTGATTTTGGAAAATCAAATACACAACACACATTATTCATTCCTTCTCTCTCTCTAAAAAAACGAAAATGCTTCTCTCCCTCTCCATCTCTTGCTTGGCGAGAGTTATAACATGGGATAGGGAAATTTTTGTTGCAAAAATTTTCCAATGCTAGCACATAAAGAGATCATTCAAAGGTGATAGGGAAACCCATCTATGAGATTGGAATCAACACTCAAAGCTTGGAGCTTGAAGAGCACAACAAATGGGGTTGGGCGAATACATCAAAAGGAAAAGCTTGGAGCAACTTCTCAAAGGCAAAAGTTTTGAACTCTCCGCCAACATCCAACAAATCAAGTGAGTATTTCCGCCATCTTACTTTGTAGTATTCACACATTTCATTTGCTTAATTGATCTTGGTTTGACCTAGAAAACCCAACACAAAGAAACCATTCAGGAACGCCACTTTGCATTCTTTAGCCACAATACATAGTTTAATATCAACATTAACCAACAAATCTTTAATTGTTGAATTAGTGTGACTAGAGACAAGTTTTCTCAGAATTTACAGTAGATTGCTGAGTATAACTTTTCTCACTGTCATACTAAAGGTCAAACCTTTAATATTGTCACTTTGCTTTTGCCTGCGCAAATCATTTGTATATTTTATGAACGATTCATAATGAAAGCTCAATCAAGTTTCAAACTTGATCGTAGTAAGCTATGAACAATCTTAGATCTATGGTTTAATGCTAATTTCCGAAATCGATATCAAATATCGCTCTCACTATAAGTTATAGGATAATTTTCTTCGATAAGAAAACGGCAGAACCATTAAGTATCAAATACTTCGCAAATGATTCTAACATCATATTGGACTTATATGAAACTGTCTGTCTAAGGGTCTTTTCATCTTATTAATTATGTAGTTCCATTTATAGTTTATCACTCTCACATTTGATTTCAATAAGTCAAGTTTTTTCTACAATCGTTAACATCTAATGTTACGCACCAAGTAATAAAACAATTTTATTACTCGAGATCGTAGAAAAGATATTCTATCAAATAGAATACAATATTCTATTAAATATAATAAATTATAAACTTTTACTTGTACATCCGAGGCGCAAGTATTTTTCAATTATATAACCATTATACAAAAGAAAGATTCTAATCTCAAATTTTCAAGATTCGAATTTTCTGCTTATACATATCATATATATAACTGTAGAAACTAATGGAACATTAATTAAAAAGATGAATTAGTGTTACTGGAGCATATCCCCAATAGTATTGAAACTAATTCGGTAACACTCAATATCAAACAAATCAAATCATATAAGATTCGATTCTCCCACTGACCAATTCCATCACGATGGAATCGTAGAAGAATAATATTGAGTAAGAATCATATTCATTAAATAACCTTAGAACTAATTGCCATAAATTCATATGTTTGATCATATCAAACATATTTGAACAATTCAAAGACGCATTATGATTTTAAAGATATAGTTTTCAACACTTCAAATCGAATATCTTTGAACCATTCAAAATATTCTATCCGCGTTTCATCGGAAACATAATGAAAGTTCTCAAACCATTCAAGACGTTCAATAAATATTCTTTTAGAAACCACATAAACTAAGTCATGACAACTCATTAACTAAGTTACGAAGTAAAGAAAACTATCCAAGACAATTTATAATTCATTAAACGACATACACTTCATGTATCAGTTTAATAAATCTTGTGGTCCAATGACAATCATTGGTTTAATGAGATTTAATCATATCCTGAATACAATATTCATTAAATGGATAAGGATTTGTGGTGTGATCTCGTATCAGACCATCCTTTACCATAAGCAATAAGCATATAATGCTTAAATGATAAAATCTCATAAAGCACTGTTCTAAGTTTTTAGTTAACCGAATATTTTTCTTAATGTTTATCTCTTCATTAATGACACTACTAGTCGTATTAAAATATGTAACAATTGTTTATAAAGAACAAGTAACTATCCAATAGTCACAAGTTCTAATATCAAATATCAAAACAATCATTAAACAATATTTTAAATAACTAGACGGGAGATCTGGTATCCAATACCTACAGTTGTCATATTGTGAGAATCAATATTCTCTATACACAACTATACACATCTCCTTTCTTTAAATTTATAATTTGCCTTCAAATATTCACAACAATTATACATAATTGATTAGCAAATTATGTCAAACATATGACCTCTAAAGGTCACTAAAGCCAAGAAATGTCATTATTAGATAAACAAATACCTATTGGGATTTTCTTAATGCCAGTCAAGAATCTCAAGACATGAACTAATTCATGTCAATTCTTACTACACAAGAAACTATTTTTCTAGACTATTATATCCTAAAACTGATATCTATTTAGATTACCTATCGTGACTTAGAAACTAAGTCACTAACCATCTTGATTTTTTCAAGTCAACAGTTCCCGATGGTTTTGACTAATCTAACAATATCCCAGCCTACTCTAAATCTAGAACCTATTCTAGAAATATGCAACCATAAAGAAAGTCAGAAAATATATATAAAATTGCATGCAGTGGATTAAAGTTTTAATCCTATCAATGATATAGAATAAGGAAAACTAAACGTCAATTTTCATAATATTACACACTGCCTTAGTTATGGATTTTTAACCCAGCAGTGCCTCCTACTACTTTACATAATACCGTAATCCCAACGGAATAAGAATTCAATAATTAATCGAATTCCATAATGGGAAGTGGACCCCGTGAATATATTCGACTCACTGCTTTGGCATGTTCTCGCCTACGTATATTCACAAGTAGACAACTCATTGTCAATCACACTCACTGTGACTCCTGATTTTGGTCTTGACCGTTTCTCGTTATGACAGCTTTGACACGTTCACAATGAGGCATATCAAGGCTTCACTTGTCAGTGACAAACTCAAGCTACAGATGTAGTCCTGACAGCTTTGGCACGTTCAGGATTTCCACTTTCACTTGAATTTGTCTCTTATCATATAAGTTCTACCGGCGCAAATGAACTATCATCAGCCATAACTGCACAGCTTTGGCATGATACAGCTACAACATCAGGAAATCATTTGCATATGTACTGACAAGGAGGACCAAGAAACAAGTATTCATAATTCTAGTTACTTTAATGTCTTATTTAAACGGGGATATTCCTTAAGAGGTTCTTTACTCTACATCAAATGCAAATTTTAATTTAGATCAATTTCTCAACAGTTCAATTCAACCTGGGAAAACATAACTTAACTTAACCATTAAATCTCCGTTATGTTTTTCTGTTAGCGTAGAACCGAAAAATTAAGAAACATCTAAATTCCTGTAAGTGTTCCTAGAACATGCCAAGGATCTCTAAGAGTGATTCGTGTGTGAATATATCAAAGAGAGTTGCGAAAATTACTTACTTTGATTGGATGAGTTTCAAAACTTTTCTTTGTTGTGTAGAAGCTCCAAGCCTTCAAATTGAATTCCAAACTCTATGATTAGTTTCTCTATCACCTTCATTTGTCTCTTTAAAGTGATAGCTTTGTAGAATTTTGCAACAAAATTCCATGGGAGAGAAAGCAAGGTCACGATTTTGTGAAGAAAAGAAGAGTGAATAATAGTCCAACTTGTTTCCAAAACTAAATTGACTTCTTTATATATTAGGTTGAGTGTTGGTATAGGTTTGAGTGTAGAAAAAGCAATCCAAGCTTTCACTCAACCAATTACCAAATTCCATCAAATGTCAAACACATTGATGTAAGTTGGTGGTCCCCACTTTAAATTCCAAATTTAAGTCAGACAATCCAACACGCAACTTCGATCGGGCCCGGGTTTTTTAATTCCGAATTAAACGAATTTTCCGTTGCGACTGAATTAAATCCAATTTAATTAAATAATTATGCTTGCAAAATTATTATTAAAGTCGCTTACGAATTAATTCTAAATTAATCGTTCGCTTGAATTAAAATTCAATTTTAATTCCGCGTTAAAATCTAATTTCAATTAATATATCTAATATATTATTTTAGCCCAATTAATTAAATAGTAAAATCTAATTTCACTATTAAATTCATTTTTTTCGATTAATTCCAAATTAATCGCGTTCTCTCTTCTCGACGAATTTAATCCCAGATAAATTCTTGACGCAATTAATCTCAGATTAATTCTTTCTCTGATAATTAATTCCCAGATTAATTATTGCAGTGATTAATCCCAGATTAATTTTCTCTCTCATAATTAATCCCAGATTAATTCTGTTCGAGTAAAATATCATCGGTGAATCTTCGGGAAGCGACCAAAGAGATCCCTGGATATGTTGGCAGTAAATACGGTAATCGGACTATCCGAACACGTGCGTACCCGGTACCACATTCTTACCGATTTACAAGACATGGTTGGCTTCTAGCAAAGCACCGTGTCTTCCCAATTCTCCAGAAATATTCTTTAAAGGAATATATAATCTTTATCAGGCGTAGTATACAGTGTATTGCGTATTACAATCCAGTATCGGATGTCACATGCTAGGCCTGGGGCTGGAATTGTGTCTGCCTCGTACGAAGCATATATCGGATCACTAGCAACTAGTCTCTTTGATCGGAAAGTCATGACCCAGTCATACTTTCCCGGTGACTGCAGTACTTTAGAGTACTAGTTCTGTATCCATGCGTGATCATCATCTCCATATAACTGAAGTGATACTTCCATCTTGACATCACACCCAATACACTATGATTCTCAGTATACCCAGAAGAGGCGTACACAGAACCTGTTAAAGCCCCGGATGTCCAAAACCAAAGTATACTGATTGTCGCAAGTATTAGCGATGCAAGCCTCAGGTTAAGACCAAATACACCTATCCTGATTCGAATTCCCATAAACACACATAGTCATACTACCAATGGGATTCCGATGGGTCTATCCAGAGCGAAGCTGTTTCCGTATCATTGGTAAATAGAACCTCCTATCACACTTGCATAAGTATCCAATACTTAAATATATGAGAACTATGCTGTTAAACTTCCATAACACGCACAAGTGCAATAGTAGCTTATTCCGCATTATCGATGTCCAGTCTCGATATACTACGACTATGGATATTTAATGATTAAACCTTTCGTGGATTAATACTGTCTCATATCTATTAATCCGGGTACTAATCATATGGACTTTTATCATTTATATATCTGAGTAATCCAATTACAAAATGATAAAAGAGCAATTTCTTTTGTCACATAGTTAATTTTGTACAAGAACACCATGTCATTTACAAAATAGTGATGTTATGGTCATAATTGTCCAAAAATTCCATGCATGTGAAAATATCAAAATTGGATTATATATCATATATCAAGCATGAAAAATGTAATGGATGAAGTATCAGATCTGCTCTGATACCATTTTTGTTGGAGTTTTTAGCGCGGAAGCTCGCGGTTCGGGCGAAATCAAAATTTTAAAATTACCAAATAAATTATTCAATATCCAATATGAATAATTCATTCATATTTCACCTAAACATATATATTCCATATCAAATAACGACATAAATAGGTTAGAAACATCGCGAAACTTTTACGAAAACGTTTTTTCGTAAAATGGCATAAATCGCGCTTTTGTCCGAACCGACCAACCAACACACGTGGGGGCTATCTAGGACAGCTCCAATAGTGCTTAGACAGCGGACACCCGGTAAGCCCAAAACTCACCCGGTAACGTAGTTTTTCGCCATTTTCGCATATTTCAACTCCGAAACAATTTCCGAAAATTGTTTCAACACCCAAAACACATCCAATACATTCATACAATATAATTTTCATCACCAAAATCACAAATATTCCAGATCTGATTTGGTAACTAAAATATCAATTTTCATGTTTTAAATCCAATTTTCTCAACATTAATCGTATCAACATTAACACCAACCAAAGCCACCACCTATGAGAACTAAAGAATAATTCTAGGAGTTACAAGAGTGGTCATAACACTCTAGAATGGAAAAAGTCACCAAATGATAAAATTGAACTAATATTACACTAATATCATCCAATCAAACTTTACACATGCATATAGCCTCCAAATCCATCCTCAAAATCAAAAAGCCCCAAAATATAAGAAAGGAAGAAACCCTAGAACTATTCTAGATATTCAAGAACAAGAAACAAGCTTTCTAAGTTTAAGAGTTATGAAGATTACCTCCAATCTCCTATTTTCCTTAAACTTTTTTCTTGAATTTCTTCCTTGTTTCTTCAAATAAATTTTTGGGTGTTTTAATGGAGATAGGTTTCGGCCATGGCTTCCAAGTGAAGGAGAAAACAAAATTTTCAACTTAAAAAAAACTATGCCTTAACCGACTTGGGATTTAAAGAAGGGTATTTTGGTCATTTGGTCAATTAATCTAATTAATTAATAATAATATCCTTTAAGTTAACAAATCCAATTTGTAAACTTTAAGCTTAATAAATCATGCACATTAACCAATAATAATCAAACATATTGCATAACATTATGTAATATGGAATAATTTAATTATCTAGATATTTAACATTTAAACATCTAAATAATTAATTAATACAATTTTATTATATATGTACTTTTATTTACATTAAATAACAAATACATATATAATGGCCTGTGTCAAAATCTCTTTGACAAATAATTAATATGTATCAAATCAAATTTTGTATCAAATACAAATACACATTAATTATCAATTGACCGAAATGCCCCCAATGCATGTATTTTCGTTTAACCGTTTAAACGACTTGAATTAACTCATTTAATTCGGTAAAGCATTATGAATAATCTGTATTATTCATAACATGTTGCCCAAGTGCTCAACGAGTACACTTCATATTGCGAGACCCTCTAAGTTTAGGTTTATCCGTCACGGAATCCAGTTTCGTGTCCATAATTCACTCACTCATGAATTATGACAACCACAGATAATCTTGCTAAACTATGCAAGTCGAGGTCATACATACGTATAATCCCTCCATCACAGGATATCAATATTATACCGGGGATATAGATAAAACGTCAAATCCCTAAGGTATATTATAGTCGACTTTTAAATTTACGATCTCTAAATAACACTCAGAACTCGCTTCTGAAGTATACGACGACCATGGATTTACTATTTGATACATATGTCCTGTATACAGGACTGACAGATTCTATCTGATACTCACAGGATATCATTAGCATCAGTCCACACCTAACGAACAGGCGGAGGTCTGATCTTAATAGATCGGTGACGTGACTGCCATCAAAGTGTGGAGGATATCTTATATATCTAACAGTGGTATCTCAAGTTGAAGGACCTCTATGCTACTCGACTCGAGAAGATTCCTATTGACGTTGGTGTACCATCTATTAGGAAATATTCGGTGAGTCGTTTAGTGTTTATCAAATAAACACCTACATGTTTATACGAGTCTCCCAAGACTCATTGTTCATTGGGATAAACTATCGGACAAAGTCACGATATACGACATGTACTGGTCTCAGCGGATTTTACTAACCGACCCGTGTCAGTAAATCTTGACCATGAACTTTATTTGAGAATATACAACTTATAGTGACGCTTCCCAAAGTCAATTACAAAATACATTGTAACTGCGCACTACGTTGTAAATCCTATGGTCTTTGTCTAATATATACATATCACTAAATCATATTTAGTTTCAATATAATCGTAATTAGATCGAATACGTATATAAAAACAAGAGGTGCTTCCATTAAGTAAGTAATATTATGAAAAAAAAAATTGTTCATATTCATGAATCGGACATAAATACGATCCAGATTGTCACTCAGAGCACCAACCCTAACACTCATTGTGTGCGCTTGTGTGCATGTCATATTATTGCATACTGTATTTCTTTTAAAATTGCATAATTATGAGTTTTCACTTCCCCGTGTGTTGTTATGCTAACTGAGTATGGCTGTTAGTGAGGGTGAGTAAATTAAGTTTGTATATTATGTTGCATGTGCCTTTAATTGGTATTTTGACATGTTATTTTTACCCATTGATATTTCATGAAAAAAAGAGGGAGTAAGTGTTAATTTTTTTTTTATTTTTTTTATTTTTAATGCATGAGAATTTATAATTTTTGGTTTATGTGCTCTTTATGTTCCATTTGCTTTTCATGGGTATCTTTGTTTGTTGTGGATGTTTCAGGTGAACAGAATTATTGGTTGTGTTGGCTTCGACTTCAAGACTATTTATTTAGGTATTAGATCGAGTCTGATTATAATAAGTCACTGTCTTTGATAGTGGGCTGTTGGCTATTTTATTTTTGGTCTTTTACCATAGTTTGTGTATTAGGTGGTTTTGTCACGGAATGCCAAATGGATAAATTATTGGTTCCATGATTGTTGGCAGTGTCTGTAACGAAACAAGTTCAATTGAGTTGTAATGAGTCTTGAATATCTCAGAGCAATTGGACAAGTATTTGGACAACATCAGATGGAGATATCAGAACAACGTTCACTCCTTTCGATATTCCAGAGTATTTAGAGCTCCAATTGATATGAGGTCAGTTTCATTAGAAAGTAGACTCGAAGACAATCACGTGCATAGAAATAACGAATGATTTGGCCATGGACGAGAAAGTTACAAGTGTTTTAAATTGTACCTCAAAATCAGTCTGTAGCGTGCGTTCGTGTTGCGTTCCTCTGAGCGTTCTAACGCCTAGAGGCAGAAATTTTGCGTTTGATGCGCGTTTGAGGGGCGTCCGAATGCCGTGCATAAATGAGTTTATTTTGAACGCTTTTTAAGCATGATTTATACAACGAAAACTTATCTTTTCCTACCTATTTAAAAAAAAACACTAGTCACTTTACCAAGGTGAAGAAACATTATTTTGAGAGCCATCATATACTTTGTTTCTTCCTTCTTGAAAATCAACCTAGGAGAGTTCATTAATTCCATTTGTTTTCTTTGTGTTGGTAAGATTTTTCTTGGTAACCATCAACAAAAAACCAAGCTTAACCCAATTCCCTAAGCCTTTAAGTTCTAAAGGAGGAAGATTGATAGTCAGAGTTCTAGCATTGTGAGTTCATAGGGTTGATCCATTCAGGGATTTCAGAGGTTCTGAAGAAGGCCGCTTGGTGCGGGCTCGAAGAGTTCTTCGAGTTATTACAGTCTAAAGGTATTCGAGTCGGTGAAGTTGTCACAATAGGTCATATACCATCGCTATAAGTTTTTCTCAATATAGTGGATTTGGCTGGTAACTATATAACCGAAGTGGTTTTTTACTCGTACAAATTTTCCACTCCGTCAACAAAATTATTGTGTTGATTATGTTTACTGCTTTGATTATTCATTACTTTAATATCTTGTAATATTTTTTAACTGTTTAGATTAAAAATGGTTGATTGAATCGTACTATAATTGCTCTAACTTTGACCTGTCTTAAATTAAAGTAGTTAAATAATTCTGCATAGTCTCATAACCTCAACACAAAATCCAATTTTCAAATTAGATTAATGAATATCAACAATAAACAAAAAAATAAAAAGCTGACTCGCAAACTAACTGCATCATGTCGTTCCTTAATTAATCCTCAATTATATAAAGGTATGGGCAGCCATGTCCCCAGCAACTTCTTCCCTAACGCTAGCACACAATGATTCAGCTGTGTGTACAGCATTCTTCATAGGCAAATAAATCAGTTCAGAGTGAGGTGAGAATGGCATTAACATGCAATAATCTATGTTTCTATGACAAGCTTACCCTGAGGAGTCTCCTTTCTACTGTTGTGTTAAAATCTCAAGGTTCACCAAGGTGGCAGCATCCAAAACCATGTATGGTTTTTTGGCTTATCTCTAAAATAATTGGGACACGACAATCATTATTGGGAGTAATTCTTTGGTGCAACGGAGGTATGAGTGACGTGGTATCACAAACGAATTAGAAAATGACATGTATAATTTAATACTTATTTTTTAGTTGTTTTTTAATTTTTTAACACGCATGTCAATGGATGATTGGCTTATTACATTGATGACGTGATACCTCTGTTATATGGTAGATTTTCTCCATTGGGACGGCCCTGCCATGTGGGCTCTATTAGGCGGGAATTTGGGGCAATAGTGTAAAGTCCGCACTGGACAAAAACTGTGTACTTTAGTTTATGGTTTTCAAATCCAAACATAATAACCCAACCGGCCCAATCCAAAAATTTAAATTTATATTGGGTCTCAAATCTATGATCCGACCCAGCCCAATCCAAAGATCAACCATTGGATTGGATGCACCACGGCTCTCACTCTCACATCGCGCATCGACCCACCGCCAGCCACAACCGATCGATCTCTCCGTCCACTTTACAGTTAATGATGACTCTCTGTTTGAGAAAATTCAGCAGAATTTCGATTTTGCTTCAACGACTTAACGGAGGAGCCAATACTTCTTGCGGTAGCCCTCTCTACTTGTCTCGTTTGCTTCATTATTGTAGTCAAGTTTCTAATCTTTTGCAACACTCCACTTCACTCCATCCTGTACAAAAAGCATCGCTAAATAATAATATAGCTGTGAGAATTTTGAATTTTAGCTGTGAGAAACATAGGAATTTTTCTAATGATAATCAAGATGACGATGAAACGGAAAGTAAGTGTGTTAGTGCTAAGTCGAGTGCGGATCCTAAGGAAGTAGAGAGGGTATGCAAGGTGATCGACGAATTGTTTGCTTTGGATCGAAACATGGAGGCGGTGCTTGACGAATGTGGGATCAATCTGTCTCATGATTTAGTGTTAGATGTGTTGGAGCGGTTTCGGCATGCTAGAAAACCGGCATTTAGGTTCTTTTGTTGGGCAGGAGAGAAGCCGGGATTTGTACATGATTCTAGGACTTATAATTCCATAATGAGTATTTTAGGAAGGACTAGACAATTTGAAACAATGGTGTCTATGCTTGAAGAAATTGGTGGAAAAGGGCTTTTGACGATGGAGACATTTAAGATTGCTATGAATGCCTTTGCTGCTGCCAAGGAGAGGAAGAAAGCCGTTGCTATTTTCGAGTTGATGAACAAGTATAAATATAAAGCTGGTGTTGATACTTTTAATTACTTGCTTGAAAATCTTGGAAGGGCGAAGCTTGCTAAAGAAGTGCAGGTGCTTTTTAATAAGTTACAAGATAGGTTTACACCAAATTTGATGACATATACTGTGTTGCTTGGTAGTTGGTGTCGGGTGAAGAACTTGTTGGAGGCAGGGCGAGTGTGGAATGAGATGATTGATAAAGGATTTAAGCCTGACATTGTTGCTCATAATATAATGCTTGAAGGGTTGTTGAAGACTAGGAAAAGGTCTGATGCAATCAAGTTGTTTGAGATAATGAAAGCCAAGGGTCCTTCACCCAATGTTCGTAGCTATACAATTATGATCTGGTATTTTTGCAAGCAAAGGAAGATGAAAGAAGCAGAGGAGTATTTTGAGGAGATGCTTGAATCTGGATGTCAGCCGGATGCTGCAGTTTACACCTGTTTGATCACAGGGTTCGGGAATCAGAGGAGGATGGACATTGTGTATGACTTGTTGAAAGAAATGGAAGAAAAGGGTTGTCCTCCAGATGGGCACACCTACAATTCGTTAATCAAATTGATTAAAATTCAGAGGATGCCAGATGAAGCTGTGAGGATATACACGAAGATGGTTCAGAGTGGCTTTAAACCAACAATCCACACATTCAACATGATCATGAAGTCTTATTTCCAAACAAGAAACTATGAAATGGGCCATAAAGTGTGGGACGAGATGATAAGAAAGGGGTGCTGCCCTGATGACAATTCCTATACTGTTTTCATTGGAGGGCTAATTAGTCAAGGAAGATCGGGAGATGCTTGTAAATATCTAGAAGAAATGCTAGAGAAAGGAATGAAAGCTCCGCAACTTGACTACAAGAAGTTTGCAGTTGAATTGTCTAGAGCCGGTAAACCTTATGTGTTACAAGAGTTGGCTCGAAAGATGAGATTTTCTGGTAAATTTCAAGTCTCTGACGTCTTTGCAAGGTGCGCTGAGACGACAGCAGAGAAAGAATAGGGGATTTAGTGAATGAAGGTACTTGGCGAGTACCAGGGTTTAGAGAAAAATATTTTAGTTTATTCACGCAAGGATTGGTTCATGGGATTATCAGTTGGCTTGTTATTAACTTAAATAGATATCAAATTTTGCAATTTTTTACTGTCTAATTGGATATGGATAGATGCATTGGGCCATCTGTATTTATCCCACTAATTAGTTAGTTAAATAAAAATTATGCAATTGTTTAATATTAAAAATGGTTTCAATACAAATTGCCGCAAACCCATTAACTATTGGCTGGACAAGTCACTAAATCCAGGACCACTCAACAGTAGCAACAAAAATCACACCCAAATTCTCAGATTTTTTGCCATCCGAAAGTCCCAGTTTGCCGTATACCATTTCTCGACTCCTCGTCAGCCGATCCATCACCTTATATCATCAATAAGCCTAT
>SKCR01028925.1:0-66912 GCA_019454045.1 Zanthoxylum bungeanum | reverse complement strand
ATTAATTTGGAATTAATCGATAAAATAATATATTGATATATTATTAGAAAATTGGATTTCGACGCGGAATTAAAATTAGATTTTAATTCGGGCGAACGAATTAATTTAGAATTAATTCGTTAGCGATGTGAATAGTGATTTCGCTAGGCGTAATCGTTTAATTGCGTCGCGACAGAAAATTGGTTAATTTGGAATTAGCGAACCCGAGCCCGGGATTATTTGCGAGCGCATTCACATTTTGAATTCGAGTGCGGCACACAAGTCAAATCGTGCGTCAAATCGTTAGTCACATCAAGCGTCAAATCAAATGTCACTTTGAGTGATGTGACAAGTTGTCACTTGATTTGATTGATTGATGTAGTAGTTGAAAAGCATTATTGCTTTTTGCTTTTTGGCTTTTGACTTTTGGATTTTGGAAAATTGAAAAGTAGTAAATGGTTTATTTTATTTTTGGAAAATATATAAACCAAAATACATTTTTCTTTTTTCATTCCTCTCTCCACTTTCACGGTTTCTAGGAAACCTTTCTTCCCTCCATTTTCTCTTCTCCCTCTCACGGCTCACTGCCGATTTCTTCCTCAAATTTCTGGTTTGACCGAAAATAAAGGAAGATGAAGAAGTGCTAGCACACCTTGGGTTATACATAGGTGATAGGGAAACTAACACATGAGCTTGGAATCAATTTTGGAGCTTGAAGCTTGGAGCTTCCATGGTGTCTCCCATGGCCGAATCTTGGAGGACTTTCACAGCCCAAAACCGAGCACCACTGCAGTTCAAAGAGACCAAAACCGAGCTTTTTGGAGGAGGCCAAGTGGTTTTGTTCTTCGCATCTCAAACCGTTCAATGTGAGTATGTATTCCGCCTTACTTCTTTGATGTATTTATGTGAATTTCTTCTTGATTTTATGATCTTGGGACCTAATTAGAAACCAACACTTATGTGCTAGTAAGAATAAAATGGAACAAATTTTGTCTCCCAAGGAAAAGCAAATTTGCCTAAGAGAGAGGAAGCAATCGACATTTGATGATAAAGCCATTCGGCCAATATAAACAACAAAGGCAATCGGCCAATATCAAAAGGGAACCAAATTGCTTTTTCAAATGAAAAACATAGAGCAAAAATGCTTTCTTTCATTTGGCCTTGACTTCCAAAGTCAGAGAGAGCCACATGTTTTTTTTTAATTTCTCTTGTCCTTTTTCAAAGAGAGAAGTGAAATTGCTTTATTCAAAAAAAAAAAGCCAAAATTGCTTCTCGCAGGAGATGACAGTGGCCACATCATTTACTCGGCCAAAGAGAGATAAATTAATAATTCCAAAAAATCATTAATTAATTGTGTTATGTATTTGGACTTGGTAGGTGTATCAAATCCATTTTGCTTTATTGGCAACCACTTACATCACAAGTTGACAAGTGATGTGAGTTGTGGGTCCCACCCAATTTAAATTCAAAATTTGGTTGGCTTACACAACACAATTTGGGCCAACTAAACGAATTTTCCGTTACGACGTAATTAAATCTAATTTAATTAAATAATTATGTCTCGCAAAATTATTATTAAGTCGCTTACGAATTAATTCCAAGTTAATTCGTTCGCCCAAATTAAAATCCAATTTTAATTCCGCTTTGAATCCGGTTTCAATTAATATATCTAATATATTATTTTAGCCCAGTTAAATAAATTAAATAGTAAAATCTAATTTAACTATTAAATTTATTTTGCCGATTAATTCCAAATTAATCGCGTTCTCTTCTCTCGACGAATTTAATCCCAGATAAATTCTCGACGCAATTAATTATATCTCTAATAATTAATCCCAGATTCATTCTTGCCGTAATTAATCCCAGATTAATTTTCTCTCTCTTAATTAATCCCAGATTAATATTGTTCGAGTCAAATATCATCGGTGAATCTTGGGATGCGACCCAAGAGATCCCTGGATATGTTGGCAGTAAATACGGTCATCGGACTATCCGAATACGTGCGTACCCGGTACCACGTACTTACCGATTACAATACATGGTTGGCTTCTAGTAAAGCATCGTGCCTACCCAATTCTCCAGAAATATTCTTCTACGGAATACAAGATCTTTGTCAGGTGTAGTATACGTAGTATTGCGCATTACTATCCAGTATCGGATGTCACATGCTAGGCCTGAGGCTGGAGTTGTGTCTGCCCCGTACGAAGCATATATCGGATCACTAGCAACTAGTCTCTTTATGATCAGAAAGTCATGACCTAGTCATACTTCCCCGATGGCTATAGCACTTAGAGTACCAGTTCTGTATCCATGCGTGATCATCATCTCCATATGACTGAAGTGATACTTCCATCTTGACATCACACCCCAAACACTACGATTCCCAGTATACCCAGAAGAGGCGTACACAGAACTTGTTAAGCCCTGGACGACCAAAACCAAAGTATACTGATTGTCGCAAGTATTAGCGATGCAAGTCTCAGTTTAGACCAAATACACCTACACTGATTTGGATTCCCATAGAAACATAGTCATACTACCAATGGGATTCCGAGGGGTCTATCCAGAGCGATGCTGTTTCCGTACCATTGGTAAATAGAACCTCTTATACACTTGCATTAGTATCCAATACCCAAATATATGAGAACTATGTCGTTACGCTTCCATAACACGCACAAGTGTAACACTAGCCTATTCCGCATTATCGATGTCCAGTCTCGATAATACTACGACTAGGTATTTTAATGATTAAACCTTTGTGGATTAATACTGTCTCATATCTTATTAATCCGGAACTAATCATAAAGAATTTTATCATTTATATATCCGAGTAATCCAATTACAAATGATAAAAGAGCAATTTCCTTTGTCACATAGTTAATTTGTACAAAAACATCATGTTCTGTACAAATAATGATGCTATGGGTCATATTTGTCCAACAGTACCCCGGGTATAATACATATACAAGTCACTGCTTCTCCCTTACTGCATTCACTGACTCCCTAGACCATGCTATAATACCATCTTTGTAACATCCCCTATACGAAAATGTTACCGGCAGACAATAGATCCCACTGTCACCAGAGCCTCTAACACATGAACTAAGACACTTGCTTTATATCTCAATACCATGCAATATCCACGAAACCACACATGTAATTTGCATACTTAAATAAACTAGTATACAATATTGTGAATAGAAATACATGCATATATACATGATCAAGAGTAAATGTAATGTGTAAACAACATCACTCTCATGTCAATAATACAACAAAATGACTCCTCGGAAGACTACACTCTAGATGAATATAGCTCTGGAATGATGGACCCGACGACTAGTGACTACAGTGTAACACTTGTCCTCGAACTGGGTCTCTAAAATAGCACATGGCTCACCAAAAGGAGTATCCTGCAAAAGAACTAGGTAGTGATGGGGTGAGTCCAGAGGATCTCAGTGAGTGGAGCTCCAAAATAAGAAAACGAATCAGAACATCACATGAAACCATTTATACTTAAAGCTTTTCTGAAAACTTTCTTGAAACTCATACTTTTCTTTTAACTTGAAAACATTTTTCAGAAAACTTTCTGAGAAAGATAACTCTGGTGATGTAGAAAAACTGGACGTATGGGGGCGTTACATATCGTTGTCCCCTCATACGCCTACCTGGAGCTAGAAGTGCAAATCCATGACTTTAGGACGTTACGTATCACCGTCCCCCAAAGCATGCCACTCTTGTCCCTGAAACTGGTGGTCTTGGGGCTTTACATATTGCCGTCCCCCAAGCCACAAACTAGAACTGGGGGTGTGGATCTATGCTACCCTCCAAGATCTAAAACTAAGGTCTAGGGGCGTCACGTATCGCCGTCCCCCTAGCCCTGAACTCCGTGTGCACACGGTCTCTGTCCGTCAATTCCATAAGTAAGAGCTGAGGTGGGTTTTCCCCCATGCCTAAAAAACATAAAAGCATCACTGATAAAGTTTTAAGACTCTTAAATCAAATCTTACTCAGTAAGTAACTGATAATTAAATAAAACGTATGTCTTAAAACTTTAAGAGAATAAATCTGGAAATAAATTTTAATCTAAAGCAAGTAATTATAAAATCGTTTCAAAAGAAAATAAATCTTCACTCACAGATTTGAAGTCCAGCTAAGTTCCCTTCACGTCATTGGGGGCGAGCGCGGCTCCTGTCGAGTATCTATAAAGAATATATGGAGTTAGAATCAGCATTTATAAAATACGATTCGTAATCACATAAAATTCCTTAACCTATCTATATTACCCCATTAGAACATTTCTATTCCTCAAACGAAATGTAAAACAAAATCCGGACTTTTGGTTAAGCGTCGTATTTTTTAAAAAAAATTCTAGTTTTTGGTCGTCCCATCGCGACGCAAGCCTCATTCGCGTCGCGACATGCTTACGCTAAACTTTTACACCTTTCTGCCTTGTCTAGTTCGCGACGCAAGCTGCACGTCGCGAAGGGTCGTAGTTTTTCAGGGGCAGATTCTGCTTCACCGTGGCCAGCCCCCAAAATTCAATCCCACACAATCCCAAACAAATACTACATCTACAACACATCCACAAGCAAATATAACATCTAATTTCTCATTATAACAAACTTCTAACATCCAAACACCATCAAATCCCATCATTCTTACTAAATTAACAAACTTGTATAACATGTCTAAAGTTACCCAAACACCCATTTCTTCAACACAAACTATCTAAACTTCATTATTATCAATTCATTAACTCACCACAATCATTCAACTACAAAAATTCAAATCGTTAAAATTTGGGTTAAGAACCTTACCTTGATTCAACCCATTCCTTCTTAACAATGCTCCAAAAACTCATTTTTTCCTTTCTTAGAGTTTAGCTTGAGTGGATTACTTTGTTTGGCTTCAAATTATTTGACAAGAAAATTGCAAGTTCCCTCTCTTCTCCCTCTCAATCTCACGTCCAGACCCAAAGAAAGAAGAAATGTCTTTCTTTTCTTTTTTTTCTTTTTATTTTATTATTATTCCCATTACTTAATAAATTTCTAGAAAAGTGTAAGAGTTTCATTAGTTGGGCTTTGGGCTCTGTCTCACTTATTTTAATTGATTATTGGACTTGGGCTTATTTCTTTCTTCTTTTCTTTTATTTGATTGTTGGGCTTTGGAGAAATCCAAGAAAGAAAATTGGGCTTGGTATTGAGTGCATGTTCGTTATTTCTAAATCGATCCCGGAAATTATTTACTAGCCCGGAAAAGAAAATCCATACGCGGTCAAACTAAAATATTTGGGGTTGTTACACCTAATTATCTTCCCAAGCCCAATTAAAGCCTACATGACAATCTACTTTCCAACAGGGACCCAACCGAAAACAACCCCTTCATAAATTAATTGATCTCCGCACAATCAGCTAATTCATCACCGAAAATTGAATGTTAAACATGTTATCGGGCCCCACCTTCATAAATACGACCCCTATTCCAGCTAGAAGACTATTCCTTAGTCTATAAAATGAAGCAGAACTCATAATTACATTCATAAAAGCTTAAGCATTCTTATTCCAAGCTTAAGCACTCTTACTTGAGCTATGGAAGTCTCTCACTCTCTAAACACCGACCCACCGCCCTCACAGCAGTCCACAGAGGTCATGGTAACCTCAGACCTTGGTCGTCTTTATTTTCTGCTCATTTTCACTCGACTTACTTAAGCGTCAGAGCACCTACGGCACCCACCACACCGGTGTTTAGAAGCTCCTCGCTCACTCTACCTTCATTTACAGGATCTCTAGTGCCCCATCATACAAATTCTCGATTGTGGACATCAGAAAAAATCATGCATCTATAATGATTGTGATGTGCAATGGCACAAATAATAATAAAGCTTTTATTTCTACTTATATTATTGAGTCACATAGTATATGGCATGGAAGGTTAGGACATGTTAATTATGATACAATGCTTGGATTAATTAACATTGACCTTATACCTAAATTTACCATAGATAACCAACATAAATGTGAAGCTTGTGTAGAAGCTAAACATAGTATAACATCATTTTATTCTATAGAATGAAGTTCTGAACCACTGGAATTAATTCACACTTATGTGTGTGATATGAATATTGTGCAACCTGAAGGCGGTAAAAAGTACTTTGTCACTTTTATCGATGATACCATAAGATTATGTTATATGTATTTGCTGAGAAGCAAAGATTAAGCTATTAAGAGCTTTATTCACTATACAAACGAAGTTGAAAATCAACTAGGCAAAATTATCAAAAGAATTAGGAGTGATAGGAGAGGTGAATGCGTATCACCATTAATTGAATATTGTTTCAACAATGTAATTATTCACAAAACTACTGCTCTTTATTCACTTCAACAAAACAAAATTATAGAAAGCAAAAATCGAACGTTGAAGGAAATGGTGAATATCATGTTGACAAGTTCTGGTTTACCCCGAAACTTGTGGGGGGAAGTCTTGCTTTCTGCCAACCACGTTCTAAATAAACTAATGCACAAGAGACTGGACAAGATACCATATGAATTGTGGAAATGTCACACATATTCCTATAAATATCTAAAAGTGTGGGGATGTCTTGCCAAGGTAATGGTTCATAAACCTAAAAATGTGAGAATATGCCTAAAACTGTTGACTTATATTCATTAGATATAAACACAACAGTAGCGAGTATCGATTCTCTGTACATAAATCATTGATTCCTGATATAAATCCAAACATAACAATTAAGTCAAGAAATGCAACATTTTTTGAAGAGATATTTTCTTGTAAAGAAAAACAAAGAACATAGTCTCTCAAAAGAATTATTGACATTGTTAAAAGTAGTGATCAAGTTTACCAAGAATCAGATGAACCTCAAAATATTAAGGAAAATGAACTTAAACGTAACACGAGAGCAAGAACCTCTAAGTCATTTAGACTTGATTTTCTAACATACATGTTAGAAAATGAGCCTCAAAGTTATATAGAAGCGATGTCTTATTCAAATGCTCCTTTATGGAAAGAGGCTATTAACAGTGATTACTTTGATTCAATCCTATAAAACCATACTTAGGAGTTAGTTGATCTTCCTCTAGGTTGTAAGCCACTGGGGTCTAAATGGATTTTTAATCGAAATATAAAGTCGAATGCATCAATAGATAAATATAAGGTAAGATTTGTCATAAAGGGTTATAGACAAAAAAAAAGACATTGATTACTTTGATACCTATTCATCAGTGACTCATATCATTTCAATAAGAATGTTTATAGCTAAAACAACTATATTTGCTCTAATACATCAAATGAATGTAAAGACGACATTCTTAAATGGTGAATTGGATGAGGAAATTTACATAAAACAACCAAAATGTTTCAATATTCATGAACAAGAACACAAGGTGTGTAAACATGTAAAATCTGTGTGTAGATTAAAACAAGCACCTAAACAATGACATGAGAAATTTGACAAATAGATGTTATCAAGTGGATTCAAAATCAACTAGTGTGATAAGTGTGTGTACACTAAATCAACTTAAAAATGATATGTCATTGTGTGTCTCTATGTAGATGATATGTTGATAATTGGTAGTAATCATGAGATGATTGAATCTACCAAGAAAACCTTGACCAATAAATTTGACATGAAAGTTTAGGAGTGACTGATATGATTCTAAAAATTAAAATTTCCAGAACATCAAAAATATACATAAGCTCATTATGTTGAGAAAATACTTGAGAAATATAATAAAAGAGATCTAAACATGGCTATAATTCATGCGAATCTAACTCTTCATATGTCAAAGAATATTGGATCGAGCATATTACAATTAGAGTACTTAAGAATCATCGGAAGCCTGATGTACCTCACTAATTACACACGACCAGTTATCACTCAAGCTTTAAACATGCTTAGTAGACATACGAGTAATCCAAGACATAACCACTGGAAGACCATTGTAAGAGTTTTGAGGTATCTAAGAGAAACTTCAAAATATGGTCTCTATTATACAAGATATCATGATGTTGTAGAGGGATATAACGATGTTAACTAGATATCTGATACAGCGGATTCCAAGTCTAAAATACACTAAGTCTCAACACATACGTCGAAGACACAATATCATAAGGCAACTATTTTTAAGTGGTATAATTTCAATAAATTGTGTTTAATCAAAGGAAACGTAAATGAGCAGTTATACCCTCAGGGAGTAACAAAGATGCAATACCGCTTGAAGGCACTGTCTATGTAATTTTTCTTTTCGACCTCACATATGACAATATTGCGTGGTATAAATAAGTCTTTCTTGTTCCTCCTTGTCCATATATGAAGAAGAAGCTACTTGAATTATCTTGAAGTGCATTTATTATAGCTTCGTATGCGAGAAGTTGATCTTGGTTTAAACCATGGGTTAATTCACTGTGTTCATTCTATTTTTCTTCTGGGTTATAAGCTAGTTTTTCACTTAACAATTGATTACCAATTTGTTCAACAATGTTTAAATCTATTTGTGGCATCTTTAGAAAATCTGACAGAGATTTACTATTCTGTTGCAGTAATTGTTCAATCTCATAAAGAGTATATCATTTTAATTGATTCTTAGATAATTCTAAGAATTCATTCTGAACAATGTTCCTTTGTTGGTAAGTGATATAATCACAAAATAACATCCAGTGTTGATCCCACAAGATATTGGGTGTAGTAGGCTGACAATGGATTAGAATTATAACAAACAGGTCATGCAACTAGCTTCTATTAGCCCAAGTAGATGCCTCAAGGATACATTCATTACATTCATCATCATTCTCTTGTAAGCCCAGTGCATTACTGTAATGCATTACAGGTCTCTTTGTAGGTGTTATAAACAATTTTGTTTACTATTTTTAGTTCAACAAAAGATTTAAGGCCTCTTACAACATTCTTAAATAAAAATGTTCTCCACTCGAATGATGTATATAGTAAATTCTGGCCACATTAAACCTTGCTTTTCTATTGTCCATATCTTGTCTACACTATACCACAACCAATATGTTGGAAAATCGACATAAGTTAATTGTCTAGCTTCAGGGTGACAAGTATTTGTGGCTATCCACTCTGTGAACATTGTGTCTTTAACTTAGGCCAGTTAAGTACATCTTTAATGGAGTTGTTCTATGAGAATATAACTGTATGTTCATCTTCAAAATGGAAACTTAATAGTTGCACACCTGGTTTCCGAAAGTGGATATCAAATTCAAACAACCTCCTCTTGGAGTTGGTACTCGGCGTGCTGATTTCTCATCTATTTCCTTGTAAATATATGTATAAATAATATTTTTTATGAATAAAATTTACAATTTTATCAATATTTTATCTTGGAAATGGTAAAGACGAACATGACCTATGAATGATTAAGTTACAATGTAATTGCAAAAATGTCATAATTGACATTGAGAAATATTGTAACAGTATCATTCTTAAATCATTCCTAGTCAAGGTTTACATTTTTGGTCCGAAAGTAAACCCGGGAGACTGGTACATGTCGTATATCGAAATATTAGATTCTGGTAGTTTATCTCAGTGAGTCACGAGTCTAGGGAGACTCGTATAGACATGTAGGTGTTCATAGCAGATGAGCACTGAACAACTAACGGAAGATTCCTAATAGATGGTATGCTTATATCAATAGGAATCTTCTCTAGCTGAGTAGCATAGTGGTCCATTGACTTGAGA
The DNA here is from genome assembly GCA_019454045.1 of Zanthoxylum bungeanum. Lineage (NCBI taxonomy): Eukaryota > Viridiplantae > Streptophyta > Magnoliopsida > Sapindales > Rutaceae > Zanthoxylum > Zanthoxylum bungeanum. Next base: position 57,218 of record SKCR01028925.1, on the reverse strand, counting down.
TACCATGGTGGATATATGAGTTATTCTTCACACCTTGATGGCTGTCACGTCTTTAACCTTTTTAGGTTAGACCTCTGCCTATTCGTTGGGTGTGGACTGATGCTCATGATATCCGGTGATGTGTCCATAGAGGATCCATTAGTCCTACATACAGGATTCAGGTATCCACTTCAAGAGATTGTGATTTATCAAATTCATGGCCATGGTACACTCGGAAATGAGTTCTGAGTGTTATTGAGAAATCGCGAATCTATACGTCGATGAGATAATACCTTATGAGATTTGACGATTATATCTATGTCTTTGGTATTTATCCGGATACTTATGACGGAAGGATTATATGTATGCGAAGATCTCAACTTGTATAGTTCAACGAGAATATATGTGGTCATCATAATTTATGAGTGGGTAAATTATGGACACGAGATTTGATTCAGTGAAGGATGTACCTGAACTTAGAGAGTCTCACATAATCAAAAATACTCGTAGAGCACTAGAGCGACTTTAAATGAATAATATTGATTATTCGAAATTCGTTTAACGGTTAAACGAAAAATAGCACATATGTTGTATTCGGTAATTTCCTAAATTAATATGTATGTGTACTAGATACGTAATTTGATTAGATATGTATTAATTAATTATCGAATAATTTTTTGAATATATGTCAACCTTGTATGTATTTTAAAATTTATTGTAAATGTAAAAATACATTTTACATTTGATTAAATGGATTAATTAATTAAAGTGTTAATTAATTAATTTATTAAATAAATATATTAGGAATTAATAAGTATGTGTTTCACATGTATAAGACATGTGTTGGATGCTTTATAATGTTGATATGCAGCATTGATGGAATAATTAGTAGGTTGAGATATTTATTTTTATTAATCAAATTTATTTTTTGTTAAATTAAATGAATTTTCTCTCTCCCACTACTTCTTATTTTCGGCCAACTACGGATTTGGGGACTATTCATATTTTCAACAACAACCTAAAGAGAGAAAAACCAAAGAGAGAAAGAAAATTTTGGAGATCAAAAATCAAGCAAAAAAGGCTTAAAGGTTTTGGAGTTTAAGGTAAGTTTATTAATCTTTAAGCTTGGAAATTATTTTCTTTTGATTTTTTTATAATACATGTGATGCTTGTTGGGAAAATTAATTGCATGTGTGATGATTCTTTGAACTTAATAATTGTTATTTGTGTTCAATTTTGATCTAAGAAATGAAAGTTGTCATTCTAGAATTTCTATGCCACTTTATAGAAACCTAGAATTGTTCTTAAGTGTTTTTTTAAAGTGGTAAGACTTTAAGAATGTTGGATTGATTAATATAATGCTAGATTGAAAGTCAATTTGGTGGCAATTTGGTTAATTTGATTAAATAAAATTTCTAGAGTTTATGCCTAATACTAAATTGGGATTTTTCATTCTATGGATTAAATTGGGTACATTAGATGTATATTAATCATTTTGGTAGTGTTTTGAAAACACTTAATTGTGTAATTGACACTTTTGGACTAAAATGAGCAAATTGTAAAAGGTTTGCACATTAGGTAATTTTCGGCTAAAAGGGAATTTTGGGTAATTCCAAATTTGATTTGGGATTAAACATTAAAATAAATAGTTTATTTTAATTGTCCAAAGAAAAATTTCTGAAATTTGAAAAATCTGATTTTTCATGTTCCGCTCCGCAAAACCGCTAATACGCCAACAAAATGGTATTAGAGCTAGTCTGCTTCCTAATCCATAAAACGATTCTAGCATGATATTTGATATGTAATCTAAGACTTATTTCCGTAAACACATGCTTTTTAGATAGGATCTAAATAATTTGTTTGACAGTTTAGTGAGAAAATTCCCTTTAATAAGGCTTTAAAGTAAATTGTATTTGTGTGTATTTTTTTCTTGGTTCGCCTTGTCAGTACGGATGTGAATGTTTTCCTAATGATGTAACTGTATCGTGCCAAAACTGTGCAGTTATGGCTGATAGTAGTTCATTTGCACCGGTAGAACTTATATGATAAGAGGCAAATTTAAGTGAAAGTGGAAATCCTGAACATGCCAAAGCTTTCAGGACTACATCGGTAACTGGAGTTTGTCACTGACAAGTTAAGCCTTGAAAATACCTCATTGTGAACGTGCCAAAGCTATCACAACGATAAATGATCAGGATCGAAATTTATGAGTCACTTTTGTGATTGGCAATGGTTGTCTTCCTAATGAATATACGTAGGCTAGAACGTGCCAAAGCAGTGAGCCGAAATATATTTATGGGATCTACTTCCTGCTGTTCTAATTTAATTTGATTATGTTATTGCTTTCCATTTGGGGATTACAATATTGCATGATTCAGTGGGATGGCATCATTTAAATTAAAAATCCATGATTTATTTGATGTTATGTTTGATATTGTATGAAACTGTATTATCTGGTAATTTTTCTTTCGCTATCTATATGATAGATTTACGATGGCCGGCTTTTCGTCTTCCAATCTTTTAGCTCGTATGCTAGATATGAACAAGCTAATTGGGCCCGAAATGTTTACTGACTAGGAAATGGATTTGAGGATTGTCCTCGAATCCGAGAGATTATGGTATATGTTGGATAGATCGTTTCCTCTAGCTATACCACCCGAGTCAAAACCCGATGAGCATATAACCTTCCAGAAATGGAAGGATGATGATCTAAAAGTTAAATCATACATCCTCATATCATTGACTCCGATGTTGAAGAGGAAATATATTGATATGCCTGATTCATATAGCATAATCTCTCAGCTTAGGGAGCTCTCTATGAATCAAGAGCAAATTATTGTTCATAGAGTGGCGTTGGAACTATTTCACTCCAGACTGGATCAAGGTCAACCAGTCAGTCCGCATGTGCTTCATATGATTGATTTGATTGATCAATTGAGGCGATATGACTTTCAACTCAATGAAACTCTTGGGCAAAGTTTGATACTAGGCTCTCTCCCGAGCATATTTCGCCAGTTTTTGCTGAATTTTAATATGAATGGAATTCGATATTCTTATAGTGAGTTGCATAGGATGCTGCTCACTACTGAGGATGATCTTAAGAAGGGAGTGTCGACTCGCCTTCTTAAACCTACTTCTCTCTCTGGTGTTTCTCAAAAGAAGGGCAAAAGAAAGAAGAAGAGAGGTAAAAAGATTGCTCATCAAGGTAAGATAGCGAAACCTAAACCCAAGAGAGCTGTCGGAGACACATGCCACCACTGTAGCAAGGTTGGACACTGGAAACGTAATTATCCTAAATATCTTACGCAGTTGAAGAGAGATAGAGCCTCTGCTTCAGGTATGTTTATTTTCTCGTTATTGATATCTCTTTAGCTTGTGAGCTATTTCTTCCAATTGGATTTTAGACTCTGCTTATCATGCTCTCATCTATAATTCGTTGTAGGGGTTGAAGGAAAGTAGAAAGCTAAGATCCGGATCGTTGTAGTTACGCATCGGGAGTGGAGACTCTTTGGATGCAGTTGTAGTTGGGGTATATGAGATTCCATTGACCAGTGGAAGCATTTTATTAAATGACTGTTATTTTGTGCCAGGATGTGTGACAAATATTTTATCACTTTTTGTATTAGATACATAAGATTTTTGTGTAAATATTAAGAATCGTTCTCTGTATTTATATGATAAATATAATATTAATATCCTTCAATGTGCAAATGAGAATGGTCATTACATTTTGCATCCATCTAGAGATATTTTGAATGTTGGGACAAATAAACGAAATAGATATGATGTTAATGATATTGAACTGTGGCACATGGGGTTAGGTCTCACTATTGAGCCTTACCCGACTTGCGAATCTTATATTCAGGATAAAATGGCAGAAGCCCCATTTACCGGTGTAGGACATCGAGTCTCAGACTTATTGGAACTAGTACAGTCTAATGTATGTGGTCTCATGAATCTCACTACTCACAGTGGCTATTCATACTTCGTTACCTTTACCGATGATTTGTCTCGGTATGGTTATATTTATTTGATGAAACATAAATCGAAAACTTTTGAAAGGTTCAAAGATTTCCGAAACGAATTGGAAAAGCAAACTGGAAAATTCAGAAAGTGCCTACGATCGGATCGAAGTGGTGAATATATGAGCGGTGAGTTCACTGATTATTTAAAGGAGAATGGGATTCTCGCTCAATATACTCCTCCAGGTACTCCACAACTCATGAAGTGTCTGAAAGGAGAAATCGAACTTTATTGGATATGGTTCATGTAGGCACTGCATTTTTACATATAAGTCTCTATGATGAGTCTCATTTGGAGACATACCTTTTAAGTCACGGAAGTCGCGGGAAACGGACGTCGGAAGGGGAAATTCAGAATAAGTATGTCATCAGATTCATTTCACAAGATCACTGTTTTCGTTCGTGCTGCGTTCGTGACCACGTTCGAACGTCAAGCAGATTGAGGGCGTTCGTGTAGCGTTCGAATCGGTGTTCGAACGGTGTCGGTATTTCTGATTTTGCTGCTAGCCTCACATCCAAGCCCAATTAGCCCACCAAAGCCCATAAAACATATCCAATTAATAAAATGCATATTTAACACATGACAAAATTAAATAAAATCTAAAAATCATATACCAATTTAAAATAAAATCATGCCTAATTAAAATCAATCAAATATATCCATTCCTATTAAAACAAATATCATGCCTAAACCAAAATAAATTAAATATATCATATTCCTAATCTAGCCAAGACATGTCCCCCAATCAATCTTGTGTTTTCCTTACATAACACCAAATCATATCCTCCTTTAATGCACAAATCTCTTCCTTGTCAAGCAAGGATTCACCCATCCCCTTTGTCTATAAAAGAGACCCAAAACCAAGACACTCCCCCCTCTCGGATACACGCCCAATACACAAAAAACAACAAGAAATAATTCTCTTCTCATCTCTCTGCAATAGCCGAATACTCATCCTTCAAGCCCCCCTCCATTGCCGCATAAACTCAGCCCTTTTACCTCACCAAAACAGTCCCCAAATATATCCTTATACCACCAAAAAATTGCACTCTTTCACAGCCCAAAACAGCATCCCAAACACATGAAAACAGCCTCTAAATCACCTAAAACAGTAACTAAAAAACTGCACTTTTAATCCCTAAAACAGTAACCAAAACTACACCTTAAACCTTCAAATAAACATCCAAAACAGTGACCAAAATACAGCAGCAAATCTGCAGTAAATCAGCAGCAAATCTATAGTAAATCAGCAGCAAAATAGCATGAAACGGAGAGAAAACGGTAGCTTGAACAGCGAAATAGCGAGAGAAGACGTTGAACCAGGGAACCGGAGGAGTTGCGGAGCATCCACCATTCCGACGACCGCGTACGGTACCTCCGAGAGTTGACATAAAAGGTTAGACCTGAGGGCACTCTTCGTATTTATTTTTTATTCATCTTTTAATCGTTTTAGTTATTTATTTCGTATGCGAGTCGTTCATGGATGTATGTTGTGGCTTTGAATAAAATAGAAAATGTGTCGCCTCTTGTGGTATATAGGATGGAAACCCAGACATAAATTCCGTAGCCGAATCCGAATGGACGGTAGTGCGGTTTGTACTTGGGATACAACTCCACGTACCACTTAAGCAAACAGCGCATATTTTGTTTTATATTGTTTTGATTCGTTTATTATCCGTTATTTAAATTCTGCATGTTACTTATTTGTGTAATGATGAGCTAAAGCATATGGGCTTAGTAAGTGGGATTAAAGGTCCTCCGTTTTGAGGGGTTAAAATCCTTTACCACGATGCTTCGTCGCGCCGGATGACGTATATTTGTTTGAATGTAAGATGTGTTCAATCAGGTATACAAAGTCCGATATCGTTGTCTTTATTTTTTTATGCATTATGATATTAGCGTATGTGCTTAGTAAGTTGGATTAAAGGTCCTCCGTTTCGAGGGGTTAAAATCCTTTACCATGATGTGTTACTGCGCCGGATGACGTATATTCGGTTGAATGTAAGATGTGTTCAATCGAGTATACAAAGTCCGATATCATCGTCTTTACTTTTATGTGCATTATGTTATTAGCTCATGGGCTTAGTAAGTTGGATTAAAGGTCCTCTATGTCGAGGGGTTAAAATCCTTTACCACGATGCTTTGCCGCGCCTTGTATCCCGTTATTATTTATTAGGTGTCATCTATTCACCCGTTCACGTATGAGTCATGTTGTTTACAATTTTTTTGAGGTCACTGATGTAACCCCGTTCGAAGCGTTTCAGAACGCCGCACGAACGCATGTTTTCTATCTCAATTCGTTCGAATGCGTTTACGAATGCTGTACGAACGCGAACCTTCTATTTACAGTTCGAACGCGTTTACTAATGCTAATCGAACGCGCACGTATTTCCTTTGTTTTATCATGCATCAGGTCTGGTCCCGTTCGATCGCGTTCTCAAACGTTATACGAACGCGAACCTTATGTTTACCGTTCGAACGCATTTTCGAACGCTACACGAACGCGCATACACTGAACTGAGTCTTTTCCATCACATGTCATGCATAATTGTTTCTTAGGTGATTTCTCTTATATCATGTAATCAATCATATTATTTGTATCCATGCATTTATCAATTTGATGTGTTCATGAGATGGTATTCAAGCAAAATTAGTCATTCATTTTGCGTTTGGAATTTGCATTATGTTTAGGTTGTTCTTTGTTTCTCGTATTATATGATCGAAGTATGTTCATGAGATTGCTGTGTGCCATTGCATGTTCGCCGTTATGATGATTGATTTCATGCATGTGAATTTAAAATTAGAATACTCTTGGAAATATGTTGTTTATTCTTGATTAAATTATTGCACAAATCATTTCATTACAAGTGGCATAAGTAAGGGACCATTCCGAACCCAATGGTTTGAGGTCTTCCCTTGCGAGGGGTGAGTAATGCCTTAAATCTTTGTCCCGGTTCACACCTGGTGGCGACTCCATTATTCTCTGGTTTAGTCCCCCGCGGGCTACTTTGTACTCCCAACCGGGCTGCGAGCCCGGAACAGCATGCGTCGCCCAGTTTCTGTGTTCCCACAGTCTGGCGACTCCACTGGGGATAGAGAATCGGCCCCAAAATAATGTCTTGTAATATTATGATTTATGCTTTAATTAACCGTGTCTACTGTGGGTTAAAATGGGTTTAATCAAAGGCACTTTTTAAGGTTGGGTAATGGTTTGGTGTCTTCCTTCATTCACTACCTTTCTATAAGGAAAAGCTGTGAAGACACCTAGATAATCACTTACTTGTAGCCTATTGTGATGGACTAATTTGGAGGACTCGTTGTTTATTCCTGTCACCAAGCGATAATAGCCTAAGAGGCTTGGGTTTTTAAGAGAGTTCGCTCCGCCCTCCCTCTGGGGAATCTACAACGGGAAATCCATTTGACAGTCAGTCACACACCATAACTCGTTGGCACGTACTGTAAGGTATAAAAAATATGCGCTCACTTGGTCGCTCGAACCCTTGAGTGGGGAGACCTAGTTGTGGGCAATCCTTCACCAGCAAAAGTCTTTGTCTACACTCCCGCAAACCCACACGTAGACCGGAGTTGTATGGCCTATAGCAAATATTTCATTGTGTTTGTGGACCATCCTCATTTGGATGCAGTTGGACATCCTGTCAGAAATGGGAACTTGTTGGGCCATTTAAACTGGGACGATTTCGTATCCTATGACAATTGGGCCAAAAGCTTCTGAAATGTTGATGGGCCACTTTGTAGAAATTATTTATGTATGCTTGTGTTTGGGAACATTGGCGTTTGGATCCATGCGGACCTTTTGTCATGAAGTATGGGCTTGTTGGACCATTTAAACTGGGACAAGAACGTATCTTATGATGATTGGGCCAAAAGCTCCTAAAACGCCAATGGGCCATTCTATATTTGTGTTTGGGAGCATTATCATTTGGATACGGTTGGACTTCTTGCCATGAGATGTGAACTTTTTGGGCCATTTAAACTGGGATGAGTTCACTCCTATGACAGTTAGCCGAAAAGATTCTAAAATGACGATGGGCCGATTTGTGTGAAAATTTTAATGAGTTGATATATTCCTTGAATCACATGCATCTCATTCATGTCATGCATACATATATCTTGTTAACACCCTTTATGTCTATAAAAGACATCATAGATTCCTGTTGGGTTATGCAAGAGGGAAGACTCTCTAAAAGACCGGTAAAAGATATGAGTACATCTGATAACGAGGTATCCCGGATAGATCAGTTGGAAAATGGTTTCGCCAAAATTACTGAACAGTTGCAAGCCTTGACTACTGTTGTGGCTGGTATGGCTGTACCCCGTGCTGGGGGAAATTCTGAGAATGTGAGGCGTGAGGAGCCTCCGAATGGGTTGAGGGATGATATCCCCACTTTTGATGACGACATGGCAGAGTATGCAACAGGCAGAGTGATTGGGTCTCAGGCAGAATTTCAGAAGCTTCGGGATCAGGTTGAAACAGTTACCGGCAAAATGAGGGGTAAACATGAAGAGTTGTTATATTATGAGGCAATGACCTTCGAAGAACAGTTGCCAGCTCAGTTCAAGATGCCAGATATGGCTAAGTTCAACGGGAATGGGGATCTGAGGGTCCATCTCCGTCAGTATGTTTCAGTTATGAGTTCAGTGGCCCTGACACAGCGCCAAGTTCAGAATATGTTCGGGATGTCACTTGAGGGGGCACCCGTAGTGTGGTACCATAGCCGTGAAAGAAAGGTTAAGGAGGATTGGAGGGAATTGGCAGATGCATTTCTAAAATAGTATGTTACAGATCTGGAAATTGATTTGTCACTCCGTGATTTGGAGAACACTAAGCAGAAGCCGGAAGAAAGCTTCAATGAGTATGTATAGACCGCTGGAGAAGCCATCTTCTGAAGATGCAGACTCGGCCCTCAGAGAATGACCAATTCAAAATGATCATCAAGGGCACCAAGCCCTCCATTTATGGCAAGTTGAGGAGAATGACCTCCATGATTTCAGATTTTCGACAGTTGAGGGAAACTGTCATAGATATAGAGGAATAAGAGACTGAGAATAGAAAGTTCTATGGCCAGAATAGAGTGACTTTTGGGGGGCATTCTGAGACTAAGCCCACTACTGCCGAAGTCACTGCCATCAGAAACAGGCAATTCTCTAACCTTGGTAGACCTTTGACGAAGGTATTTGAAAAGTTACAAGGACAAGGACTCTTGAAACCTTTAGAAGGCAAACCACTTCCACACCCTCCACCGCCACACATAAATGTGAACCTTTATTGCCACTTCCACCAGCTACATGGCCATGATATCGACAACTGCACCCGCCTCAGGCATGAAATTCAAGATCTCATAGATTCCCGTAAAATTCCCGACCCAAGAAAAGAACAGCCTAGCACATACACCAACCCTCTACCAAACTACCACTCTGTTCCACCACCCACCTACATGATCAACTCTGGATGGCCCAAAAATTTTGTCCTCCAAACCCTCAACCACTAAGCTTCTTACGTGGATGATAGGAAGAACCATAGGCCGAGGAAAAAGGCAGTGCTGCGGATGATGGAGCTGTTCCTCCTAATCTATTTGATCCAGCATTTTTAAATAAAGACATTGATTTGGTTTACTTGTTCGAACTCTTTTTCTTAACGATAATAAAGACGTTCATTTCGTTTACTTGCCTAAGCCTCTTCCTGCAACATGAGTACATTTGACAAAGACATTAAACCTTGGTACTGTGATACTCATTGATATCTAGAACAAGGGGAATCCTCGAAAGAAACAAGTAGAAAAGATAAGATAGCCATTCAGAAAGTGGGAAATAGGGGCAGTGAGACTGTCAGATTTGGAAGGGAACGAGTTCACCAAGCCGATCAATATGGATAGATTGAAGCAGTATTTCACCTAAGGAAGAAAATACCGAGCGATCACCAGGAGGACTGGCAGAAGACCTAACCCAACGGAATAGAAAATTCATTCATGCATGCATGCATACACGTAACATATTTGCATCATTTTCGTGTTTGTTCTGTTTTTTAATAACAGGTTTCAAAGGAGAAAAATAGAAAGAGTCAAATGCAAGCCAACCAGAAGCAGCAACAGTATAATGTCAGCAGTTTTTAAGAATGAATCACGGGGGTGAGGCCCATATTAGCAGTATCAGCCTGGGGGCGAGGCCCGCATCAGTATCAATTTGGGGCGAGGCCCACATCATTCTGGGGACGAGGCCCACATCAGCATCAGTCTGGGGGTGAGGCCCACATCAGCATCAGTCTGGGGGTGAGGCCCATATTAGCATCAGTATTAGTCTTGCCAGGTGTGGCACTCTAGGGGCGAGGCCCACATCATTATCAGTATCAGTCAAGCCGAGAATGGCAATCCAAGAATGGAGCAGAGGTTCGAGAATGAACAAGCCGAGAATGGCAATCCGAGAATGAGGCAGAGTTCGAGAATGAACAAGCCGAGAATGGCAATCTAAGAATGGAGCAGAGTTCGAAAATGAACAAGCCGAGAATGGCAATCCGAGAATGGAGCAAGGTTCGAGAATGAACAAGCCGAGAATGGTAATCCAAGAATGGAGCAAGGTTCAAGAATGAACAAGCCGAGAATGGCAATCCAAGAATGGAGCAAGGTTCGAGAATGAACAAGCCGGGAATGGCAATCCGAGAATGGAGCAAGGTTCGAGAATGAACAAGCCGAGAATGGCAATCCAAGAATGGAGCAAGGTTCGAGAATGAACAAGCCGAGAATGGCAATCCGAGAATGGGGCAGAGTTCGAGAATGAACAAGCCGGGAATGGCACTCCAGGAATGGAAACATAGTTTGGGAATGAACAAGCCAGGAATGGCACTCCGAGAATAGAGAACGGTTCGAGAATGCACCACCTCACAGTAACGGTTCGAGAATGGACCACTTTACAGTACCGGTTCTATAATGGACCACATTACAGTAACAGTTCTGGAATGGACCATATCACAGTAACGGTTCGGGAATGGACCACCTCACAGTAACGGTTCGGTAATGGACACCTCACAGTAACGGTTTGGGAATGGACCACATCCCAACCACGGTTTGGGAATGAACCAGAGGTCGCAACACCTCACCACCAAATCAACTCAACTCAACACATGGCAAGTCAAGTGGCAGCTGGCGAGCCAGGTAAGTAAAAATGCATTGCATAAATTTGATAGGATTGTCACTGTTACACGTTACATAAGTCCCATCAAAGTGGGGGCGACTGTAGGCACTGCATTTTGCATATAAGTCCCTATGATGAGTCTCATTTGGAGACATACCTTTTAAGTCACGGAAGTCACGGGAAACGGACGTCGGAAGGGGAAATTCAGAATATATATCATCATCATTCATTTCACAAGATTTTCGTTCGTGCTGCGTTCGTGACCACGTTTGAATGTCAAGCAGATTACGGGCGTTCATGTAGCATTCGAATCGGCGTTCGAACGGTGTCGGTATTTCTGGTTTTGCTGCTAGCCTCACATCCAAACCCAATTAGCCCACCAAAGCCCATAAAACATATCAAATTAATAAAATGCATATTTAACACATGACAAAATTAAATAAATCTAAAAATCATATACCAATTTAAAATAAAATCATGCCTAATTAAAATCAATCAAATATATCCATTCCTATTAAAACAAATATCATGCCTAAACCAAAACAAATTAATATATCATATTCCTAATCTAGCCAAGACATGTCCCCCAATCAATCTTGTGTTTTCCTTACATAACACCAAATCATATCCTCCTTTAATGCACAAATCCCTTGCTTGTCAAGTAAGGATTCACCCATCCCCTTTGTCTATAAAAGAGACCCAAAACCAAGACACTCCCCCCTCTCGGATACATGCCCAATACATAAAAAACAACAAGAAATAATTATCTTCTCCTCTCTCTGCAATAGCCGAATACTCATCCCTCTCCATTGCCGCATAAACTCAGCCCTTTTACCTCACCGAAACAGTCCCCAAATCTGTCCCTATACCACCGAAAAATTACATTATTTCACAGACCAAAACAGCAGCCCAAACACCTTAAAACAGCCCCTAAATCACCTAAAATAGTAACTAAAAACTGCACTTTTAATCTCTAAAACAGTAAGCAAAACTACACCTTAACCTTCAAAAAAACATCCAAAACAGTGACCAAAATATAGCAGCAAATCAGAAGCAAAACAGCAGCGAAACGGAGCGAAAACGGTAGCTTGAGCAGCGAAACAACGAGAGAAGACGTTGAACCAGTGAACCGGAGGAGTTGCGGAGCATCCACCCTTCCAACGACCGCGTACGGTACTTCCGAGAGTCGACATAAAAGGTTAGACCTGAGGGCACTCTTCGTATTTATTTATTATTCATCTTTTAATCATTTTAGTTATTTATTTCTTATGAGAGTCGTTCATGGATGTATGTTGTGGCTTTGAATAAAATGGAAAATGTGTCGCCTCTTGTGGTATATAGGATGGAAACCCAAACATAAATTCCGTAGCCGAATCCGAATGGACGGTAGTGCGGTATGTACTTGGGATACAACTCCACGTACCACTTGAGCAAACGGCGCATATTTTGTTTTATGTTGTTTTGATTCATTTACTATCCTTTATTTAAATTTTGTATGTTATTTGATTGTGTAATGATGAGATAAAGCATATGGGCTTAGTAAGTGGGATTAAAAGTCCTCCGTTTTGAGGGGTTAAAATCCTTTACCATGAAGCTTCGCCGCACCGGATGATGTATATTCGTTTGAATGTAAGATGTGTTCAATCGGGTATACAAAGTCCGATATCGTTGTCTTTATTGTTTTATGCATTATGATATTAGCGTATGGGCTTAGTAAGTTGGATTAAAGGTCCTCCGTTTCGAGGGGTTAAAATCCTTTACCACGATACTTTGCCGCGCCAGATGACGTATATTCGGTTGAATGTAAGATGTGTTCAATCGGGTATACAAAGTCTGATATCATCGTCTTTACTTTTATTTGCATTATGTTATTGGCACATGGGCTTAGTAAGTTGGATTAAAGGTCCTCTATGTCGAGGGGTTAAAATCCTTTACCACGATGCTTTGTCGCGCCTTGTAGCCCGTTATTATTTATTAGGTGTCGTCTATTCACCCGTTCACGTATGTGTCATATTGTTTACTATTTTTTTGAGGTCACTGATGTAACCCCATTCGAACGCGTTTCAGAACACCGCACGAATGCATGTTTTCTATCTCAGTTCGTTTGAACGCGTTTACGAACGCTATAGGAACGCGTACCTTCTGTTTACCATTCGAACACGTTTACTAACGCTACTCGAACGCGCACGTATTTCCTTTGTTATATCATGCATCAGGTATGGTCACGTACGAACGCGTTCTCAAACGCTATACGAATGCGAACCTTCTGTTTACCGTTCGAACACGTTTTCGAACGCTACACGAACGCGCATACACTGAACTGAGTCATTTCCATAACATGTCATGCATAATTATTTCTTAGGTGATTTCTCTTGTATCATGTAATCAATCATATTATTTGTATCCATGCATTTATCTATTTGATGTGTTCATGAGATGGTATTCAAGCATGATTAGTCATTCATTTTGCGTTTGGAATTTGCATTATGTTTAGGTTGTTCTTTGTTTCTCGCATTATATGATCGAAGTATGTTCATGAGATTGTTGTGTGCCATTGCATGTTCGCCGTTATGATGATTGATTTCATGCATGTGAATTTAAAATTAGAATACTCTTGGAAATATGTTGTTTATTCTTGATTAAATTATTGCACAAATCATTTCATTACAAGTGGCATAAGTAAGGGACCATTCCGAACCCAATGGTTTGAGGTCTTCCCTTGCGAGGGGTGAGTAATGCCTTAAATCTTTGTCCCGGTTCACACCTGGTGGCGACTCCATTATTCTCTGGTTTAGTCCCCCGCGGGCTACTTTGTACTCCCAACCGGGCTGCGAGCCCGGAACAGCATGCGTCGCCCAGTTTCTGTGTTCCCACAGTCTGGCGACTCCACTGGGGATAGAGAATCGGCCCCAAAATAATGTCTTGTAATATTATGATTTATGCTTTAATTAACCGTGTCTACTGTGGGTTAAAATGGGTTTAATCAAAGGCACTTTTTAAGGTTGGGTAATGGTTTGGTGTCTTCCTTCATTCACTACCTTTCTATAAGGAAAAGCTGTGAAGACACCTAGATAATCACTTACTTGTAGCCTATTGTGATGGACTAATTTGGAGGACTCGTTGTTTATTCCTGTCACCAAGCGATAATAGCCTAAGAGGCTTGGGTTTTTAAGAGAGTTCGCTCCGCCCTCCCTCTGGGGAATCTACAACGGGAAATCCATTTGACAGTCAGTCACACACCATAACTCGTTGGCACGTACTGTAAGGTATAAAAAAGGTGCGCTCACTTGGTCGCTCGAACCCTTGAGTTGGGAGACCTAGTTGTGGGCAATCCTTCGCCAACAAAAGTCTTTGTCTACACTCCCGTAAACCCACACGTAGACCGGAGTTGTATGGCCTATAACAACTATTTCCTTGTGCTTGTGGACCATCCTCATTTGGATGCAGTTGGACTTCCTGTCAGAAATGCGAACTTGTTGGGCCATTAAACTGGGACGAGTTCGTATCCTATGATAATTGGGCCAAAAGCTTCTGAAATGTTGATGGGCCACTCTGTAGAAATTATTTATGTATGCTTGTTTTTGGGAACATTGGCGTTGGATCCATGCGGACCTTTTGTCATGAAGTATGGGCTTGTTGGGCCATTTAAACTGGGACAAGAATGTATCTTATGATGATTGGGCCAAAAGCTCCTAAAACGCCAATAGGCCATTATATATTTGTGTTTGGGAGCATTATCATTTGGATACGATTGGACTTCTTGCCATGAGATGTGAACTTGTTGGGCCATTTAAACTGGGACGAGTTCACTCCTTTGACAGTTAGCCTAAAAGATTCTAAAATGATGATGGGCCGATTTGTGTGAAAATTTTAATGAGTTGATATATTCCTTGAATCGCATGCATATCATTCATCTCATGCATACATATATCATGTTAACACCCTCTATGTATATAAAAGACATCATAGATTCATGTTGGGTTAGGAAAGAGGGAAGACTCACTAAAAGACCGGTAAAAGATATGAGTATATCCGATAACGAGGTATCCCGTATAGAAGGTGAAGGATCTTTGACCCACACACTTCGTTGGTCGAGTAGGGTCATAAGACCTCCTAAGCGCTTGTCTTTGATACAGGACAAAGGTCTTGATATGCCCTTGGTAGAAGAGACTGACCCGCGGACTTATAAAGAAGCGATGTTAGACATCGATTCCGTGAAATGGCAGGAAACAATGAAATCAGAGTTAGACTCAATGCATCAGAATCAAGTCTGGGACTTGGTTCCTTTTCCTGAGGGAATCATTCATGTCGGTTGTAAATGGGTTTACAAGAGGAAGAGAGGTCTTGATGGAAGTATTGAAACTTTCATGGCCCGATTGGTTGCAAAGGGTTACATACAGCGACCTGGTGTCGACTATGATGAAACCTTTTCGCCAGTAGTGATGTTCAAGTATATTAGGATTTTATTGGCTATAGTTGCCTACCATGACTACGAGATTTGGCAAATGGATGTCAAAATGACATTCTTGAATGGATTTCTTGATGAAGAAATATATATGGAACTGTCGGAGGGATTTACGTCCAGTCAAGACTTAGATATGGTTTGTAAGCTTAAGAATCTATTTATGGACTTAAACAAGCTTCACGGAGTTGGAATCTTCGATTCGATGAGGTTATTGGATTGTCTGATTTCCTTAAGAATACAAAAGAATCCAATGTGTATAACAAGGTCAGTGGGAGCATGGTGGTGTTTTTGGTACTCTATATGGATGACATCATGATCATTGGGAATGACATCGGGATGATGCAGGGAGTAAAAGCTTATCTCTATAAAACCTTCTCTATGAAAGACCTGGGTGAAACTACTTATATCTCGGGTATAAAACTCTATAGAGATAGAGAAAAGAAGATTATTGGATTGTCTCAGTCTACGTACGTAGATAAGATCTCAGAAAGGTATAATTTGAGTAACTGTAAGACAGTTGACATACCATTCCGACATGGTATACATCTTTCGAAGAAAATGTGTACGCAAACTAAAGATGAGAAGATTAGAATGTCTAATCTACCTTATGCTTCATGTTTGGGTAGTATTATATATGTCATGTTATGTACGTGACCTGATATTAGTTACTCGGTTAGTGTAACCATGAGATATCAATCAAATCTGGGTAACGATCATTGGATGGCCGTTAAATATATCCTGAAGTATCTTAAAGGTGCTAAGGATAAGTTTTTGATTTATGGAAAGAGAACTGCAAGTTGATGGGTATACCGATTCAGATTTTCAATCGGATCCTGATGATAGAAAGTCTACAACGGGATTCGTATTTACCCTTAACGGTGCTGCAGTCAGTTGGAAAAGTTCCAAACAGGGATCGACGACTGATTCTATCACTGAGGCGGAATATATTGCGACATCTGAGGCTACAAAAGAAGCTGTCTAGATTAGAAACTTTGTCACGAAATTAGGAGTTGTCCCAAGCATTAAGAATTCAATTCCTTTACACTGTGATAATACAGGAGCTGTTGCGCAAGCAAAGGAACCCAAGGCACATCAAAAGTTGAAACATGTGGAGCGAAAGTACCATATCATTCAAGAGATTGTGTCGCATGGAGACATTATCGTATGCAAGATACGGAATGAAGACAATGTAGCAGATCCGCTTACCAAGGTCATACCTCCTAAGTTATTTGATAAGTATACAGAGGCAATGGGTATTAGATACCATCGGTTATGGCACTAGAGTAAGTGGGATAAATTGTTGGAGTTGGTACTCAGCGTGCCGATTTCTCATGTATTTCTTTGTAAATACGTGTATAAATAATATTTTATTATGAATAAAAATTTATAGTTTCGTCAATATTTTATCTTAGAAATGGTAAAGACGTACATAACTTAGGAATGATTAAGTTATAACGTAATTGCAAAAGTGTCGCAATTGACATTGAGAAATATTATAACAGTATCATTCTTAAACCGTTCCTGATAAAGGTTTACATTCTTGGTCCAAAAGTGAACCTGAGAGGCAGGTACATGTCGTATATCGGAATATTAGATTATGGTGGTTTATCTCAGTGAGCCACGAGTCTAGGGAGACTCGTATAGATATGTAGGTGTGCGAGTGCGCTCGCAAACACTCCCGAGCTCGGGTTCGCTAATTCTAAATTAACGAATTTTCCGTTGTGACGTAATTAAATAATTATGCCTAGCAAAATTACTATTCATGTCGCTAACGAATTAATTCTAAATTAACTTGTTCGCCCGAATTAAAATCTAATTTCAATTCCGCGTCGAAATCCAATTTCGTATAACATATCGAATATATTTTTTACCGATTAATTCCAAATTAATCGTTATCTCTCTTTTAATAATATTTTATCCCAGATAAAATATCTCCGTAATTAATCCCAGATTAATTTTCTCTCTCATCTAATTAATCACAGATTAATAAAGTGCGAGTCATACGTCATCGGTGAATCTTCGGGAAGCGACCCATGAGATCCCCGGATATGTTGGCAGTAAATCCGATCGTCGAACTATCCGAACACGTAAGTACCTAGTATTACGTTTATACCGATTTACAAGACAAGGTTGGCTTCTAGCAAAGCGCCATGCCTACCCAATTCTCCAGAAATATCCTTACAGGAATAAGTTATTTATATCAGGCGTAATATGTGTAGTATTGCATATTTCGATCCAGTATCGGATGTCACGTGCAAGGCCTGGGGCTGGAAATGTGTCTGCCCCGTACGAAGCACATATCGGATCTCTGGTAACTAGTCTCTATAATCAGATAAACATGACCTAGTCATAATATCCCGATAGCTGCAGCATATAAGAGAATGAGTTCCGTATCCTACGTGATCATCATCTCCACTATTACTGGAGTGATACTTCCATCTCGACATCACACCCAATACACTACGATTCTCAATATACCCAGAAGAGGCGTACACAGAACCTGTTAAAGCCCTGGACGACCAAAACCAAAGTACATTGATTGTCGCAAGTCTCAGGTTAAGACCAAATACACCTACCCTAATTCGGACTTCCATAGACACATAGTAATACTACCAATGGAATTCCGAGGGGTCCAGAGCGAAGCTGTTTTTCGTACCATCGGTAAAACACAACCTCCTACTACACTTGCATGAGTATCATATACCCAAGTATATGAGAACTATGTCGTTATGCCCTCACAACGCGCACAAGTGTAATACTAGTCTTTTACGCATTTTGATGTCCAATCTCGATAATACTCTGACTAGGTATATTTAATGATTAAACCTTCATGGATTGATACTGTCTCATATCATCTCAATCCAGGAACTAATCATATGGACCTTCTATCATTTATACATCTTTGGTAATCTAATTACAAATGACAGAAGAGAAATTTCCTTTGTCACATAGTTAATTTGTACAACAACACCATGATCTGTACAAATAGTGACGCTATGGGTCATAACTGTCCAACAAGGTGTTCATAGCGGATGAACACTGAACGACTCACGAAATATTCCTAATAGATGGTATGTTTGCGTCAATAGGAATCTTCTCGAGTTGATTAGCATAATGGTCTTTTGACTTGAGATATCACGGTGGATATATGAGTTATTCTCCACACCTTGATGGCAATCACGTCTTTGAACTTTTTAGGTTAGACCTCCGCCTGTTCGTTGGGTGTGGACTGATGCTCATGATATCCGGTGATATGTCCAGAGAGGATCCATCAGTCTTGCGTACAGGATTCGGGTATCCACTTAATGAGATTACGATTTATCAAATCCATGGCCATGGTACACTCGGAAATGAGTTCTGAGTATTATTGAGAAATCGTGAATCTATACGTCGACAAGATAATACCTTATGAGATTTGACAATTATATTTATGTCTCTGGTATTTTTTCGGATACTTATGACGGAAGGATTATACGTATGCGAAGATCTCAACTTGTATAGTTCATCGAGAATATATGTGGTCATCATAATTTATGAGTGGGTAAATTATGGACACGGGATTTGATTCCGTGATGGATGTACCTGAACTTAGAGAGTCTCACATAGTCAAAAATACTCGTAGAGCACTAGGGCGACTTTAAACGAATAATATTGATTATTCGAAAATTGTTTAACGGTTAAACGAAAATAACACATGTGTGGTATTCAGTAATTTCCTAAATTAATATGTATGTGTATTAGATACATAATTTGATTAGATATGTATTAATTAATTATCGAATAATTTTTTGGAACATATGTCAACCTTGTATGTATTTTAACATTTATTGTAAACGTATAAATACATTATACATTTGATTAGATGGATTAATTAATTAAAGTGTTAATTAATTAATTTATTAAATAAATGTATTTGGAATTAACAAGTATATATTTCGCATGTATAAGAAATGTGTTGGATGCTTTATAATGTTGACATGTGGCATTGATGGAAAAATTAGTGGGTTGAGATATTTGTTTTTATTAATCAAAATTATTTTTTGTTAAATAAAATGAATTTTCTCTCTCCCATCACTACTTATTTTCGGCCAACTAGGGATTTGGGGACTATTCTCATTTCTTCAACAATAACCTAAAGAGAGAAAAACCAAAGTGTGAGAAAAATTTGGAGATCAAAAATCAAGCAAAAAAGGCTTAAAGGTTTTGAAGTTTAAGGTAAGTTTATTAATCTTTAAGCTTGAAAATTATTTCCTTTTGATTTTTTTATAATACATGTGAGGTGTATTATTTGTCCCTCTCTTGAATTTGGGTTTTTGATTATTGGATGCTTGTTGGTAAAATTAATTGCATGTGTAATGATTCTTTGAAATTAATAATTGTTATTTGTGTTCAATTTTGATCTAGGAAATGAAAGTTGCCATTCTAGAATTTCTATGCCACTTTATAGAAACTTAGAATTGTTCTTGAGTGTTTTTGAATGTGGTGAGACTTTAAGAATGTTGGATTGATTAATATAATGCTAAAAGTCAATTTGGTGGAAATTTGGTTAATTTGATTAATTGAAATTTTTAGGGTTTATGCCTAATACTAAATTGGGGCTTTTCATTCTATGGATTAAATTGGGAACATTAGATATATATTAATCATTTTGGTAGTGTTTTGGAAACACTTAATTGTGTAATTGACACTTTTGGACTAAAATGAGCAAAATGCTAAAGGTTTGCACATTAGGTAATTTTCGGATAAAAGGGTATTTTGGGTAATTCCAAATTTGATTTTGGATTAAACATTAAAATAAATAGTTTATTTTAATTGTCCAAAATTTTTTTTTTAAAAATTTGAAAAATCTGATTTTTCACGTTCCGTTGCGCCCTCCCGCAAAACCGCTAATACGCTAACACCTCCAACATGATTCAGCAGCTGGCACATAACGAAAATCAAGATAGGATATTGTTTCATCTAAATCAAATGATGTTTCATGTGAGCTATGGATGACAGCTTTGATTTAATTGAACTGTAGCCCTGTCAGATCCATTATTGATGTACTTGAAAAGATACTTAATAGACAAACTTCTATTACACCATTCATTATTTATTTATATGTGCATTGTATCTTACCAATAAGTCTCTATTGTAAGGCACGAAAAATCGATTGTCAACAATGTACTTTTCCTTTGGAATAGACTTGGCCGGCGGTCCGGTTCGGTTCTGAACCAGAACCAAATCGGTTCCACGAGTGTAGAATCGCAATAGGAACCAAACGGTTAGGTTCCGGTTTCGGTTCCATTCGATTTTTTTTTTAAATAAAAAATTGTGATTGAAAAATTAATTTAATAAACTTACGTAATTACATTAAATTACAAATAAAATTCTTATCTAAAAAAATTAAAAAAAAAATTATTAAATTAAAGAGCTTGAGCTTAAATTTTTAAAAACTTAAGTTGCCTAAGTATTCTCCAGGGGTGAGAGAAATCAAAGTTCATGTAATTCCATTACATTTTTAAGATATTTCTCCATTGTAATTTTACAATTCTTTAATTATCAATCATCATTATCAGTCCATGTTGATCTTTCATCTTCAGTTCCGCTTGCACTTGCAGATGCATTGTCGAACAAGTCTTCAAATTCATCAGAGGCATCTTCTTGTTGCCTCAGATCAGCTCGGGTCCAATCATCCACATATGTTGTTGCTTCTAGAGTGCTTAGATGTAATGAAGACCGTCTAACTTCTAATATATTGCCTCCCATGCTGACGGTTTGCTCAACCGCATCGGTGGAAACAGGTGCTGCCAATATCTCTTTAGCAATAATTGATAATACATGATATACATTTTGATGTTGGTTCCACCATTCAAGGATTTGAAAATTTTTACTAACTAAACTTTCAATTAAAAACTCAAAATTTGTAGATAAATAATTATCTAATTCCGGGTTATTAGTCGTGTTATCCCTATGTTTTTTATTTCGTTGTAGTAACCAACGATCATTTGCGCTAAGTCTTGATTGCATTACGGTTTCTTTACTACTAGATTGTCCTACTGATTGCAAGTTATATCTTCTAATATAATCATTAAATAACTCTATTAAATCAATTTTTATTTTAGCTATTATTCTTTTAATATCAATTTCATCTACTATTCCTAAATATCCATAGTAAGCTTGTAAAGCACTATTCAAACCTTCTAATTTAAATCTATGATAAAAAAACAACAGCAATAATATAAAGTAAATGAATGTCTCCAAAATAATATAAGTAAATGAATGTCTCCAAAATAATATAAAGTAAATGAATGTCTTCAAAATAATGCAACCATTTTCGTTTCATAACTTTAATAGCTTCAAACAAAATAATATCATTAGGATCATGACTTTCAACATGCTTACTGAGAGTACCAACAATATTCAAACTTTCAAGAATAAATAAATGTGTTGTAGGATAATAAACTCCGCTAAAAATATTTGTAGTATCATTAAAAACTTTTAAAATTTCTAAAGCTTTATCACAAATTTCCCATTGACTAGGAAAAAGTGTGATATGTTGAGGAAAAAAACTACATAATGCATCTTTATATTGCAAAGCTTGACATAAAAGAAAATAAGTTAATTTCCAATGTGTTAGAACATCTCGTGAAAATTTTATCGGTTTAATATCATTTAATTTACAAAACTTGGCACATTCTCTCCTAACTTGAGAATATGACCAAATACAATTAAGTGCTTTCTTAATAGGATCAATGAAAGGTAATAATTTTTCCAAACCATCTTGAACACATAAATTAAGGACGTGACATGTGCAACGAACATGAAAAAATTGACCTCCTAAATTTGGTTCGCATATTTCTATTAAATCAGTGATTGATGCAGTATTTGCAGATACATTATCAAATCCAATTGTTAAAATTTTATCTAATAAATCATATTCAACAAAAATTATTTTCATCATTTTATAAATATTTTGTGCAGTATGTTGTTCATCAAAAACTCTAAATGCAATAAGTCGTTTTTGCATGTTCCATGATGCATCAATCTAATGACAAGTCACACCCATGTATGAGTGTGTTCGCCAATGGTCACTCCAAATATCAGAACAAATAGAAAGATGACCTTTAATATCTCTAAATGTTTCATTTAAAATAATTTTAACATTTTTGTATAATTTAAAAATTTGACGTTTTGTTGTATTTCGAGTCATTCTACAAGCAACGGGATTTAAAGCATTTTGAACGTAATTAGTAAAAGCGATTTTTCACCAAAACTTAAATAAAGATGTTTCATACAAGTTAATTTAGCAAATTCTTCTCTATTTTTAGCATCACAATATTTAAATAAATCTAAAAAACTTGTACTTCTACTAGATGATGCGTATCTGGCCATTTGAGTTTGCGTCGTATCAAGTCCAAGCTCAACGTCATGATGTCTTTCCAGGTGCTTGATCATATTGCCGAATCCACCAGTAAATTTGTAAGAAACCCCATAATGGTTGTATACTGCTCTTGAACCTTCATCAGTATCGATTAAATGAAATTGAATTTTGAAAACATCCAATGAATGAGACTTAACTTCTCTTCTCCGTGAACCTATAGTAGGACCGCTCTTTTGGGTTGGCACATTTGACATTATGTTCTCAGATGAGCTTGTCATTTATTGTTTAAGAAAGTTTAAAGAATTAGAGAATTGAGAATGAGAGAATTGTAATTGTAGATGAGAGAATTGAGAATGAGAGAATTGTAGAAATTGAGAGAATTGAGAATTGAGAATTGAGAAATTTGTGTGTTGAAATAATGAAAAATGACCAATATTTATACATTTTTAGAATATATTTATGATACCTAAAATGCCCCTACAATTAGCCGTTTTATTAATGTTATTAGGGGTAATTTGGGAAATCCCCAAATTTTTTTTTTTTTTTTTTGTTGGGCTGGGGCAGGGAACCTTACGGTTCCGGTTGGAACCGCTGGAACTGTTCGGTTCCAACCGGTTCGATTAGCGTCAGAACCCTAACCGAACCGGTCAAATACGATTCAAGTTTCGGTTCTGGAACCGGAACCTTGGCCGGGTCTACTTTGGAATAGTAAACCTATTAGCTCTTCTCTGATATAAAGAAAACCCATCCTCAATTATACTAATTACTGGCCGGAATTCTTTTGGGAACTTCTTAGTGCACCTTCCGTTACGATGACATTTACTAACAGGAGTACCTGGTCCGCAAGGACCATGTACCATACAGTCTCCTACAATCTTATACGCCATGGGATCAACATTGGGGATCTGAAATTTAACCACAAATGAAATGGTCTATATGCTCAACAAATGAAATTGTCCACGTTCTCCAGTACTTGATAACAGTCCTTGTTCAATCTCAGACCATTTTGGATTACAAATGAAAGTTGTGAATAAATCCGGATACCCTGCCCATCTGCAAATTGCCATTGCATCCTGATAGTTCTGTACCATGTAAAGTTTCCCACCAGTGAAGGAGGAAGGCATAACCTTGTACGGATCACTCACTGTTAAACACTGCATCTCTAAGGCCACTGTACAATTAATTCAACTCTGAGATTTGCTTGATTATTCCGGATCCAATGAATCCGAATGTCTTCTAACTCATTTATATTCATCAACTATGTACTGCTGAAACAATCGACCACTCCCTTCTATTGCACGACGTTGTAGTCTGACTACATAAAATTCACGCATCGTTACCTCTACACTTGTTGGCTCACTATATATGTTTGAAGAACAAGTCCTTGTGGTGATCAATTTAATAGTAATCTGTTGCAAATCAACGTCTTTAAATCTGTCACGGGCCATGCGAAAGCTCTGTACCAAGGGATTACATATATCCAAAGTTTCGATTAATTGTTTGACAATTTCATTATCAACAGAATTTTCCGTATAACAGCCCCAATGATTTTCTAATTCATTTTCAGTATCATAGAAATACAGCTGAGCAAATTTATGTGGCTGCCCATCATCCGGGATTAGAGACCCAATATGGTGATGATTCTACCCATTTAGACAAAATACATAGGGACCACGCCTGGCAGTGGGTAGGGTTTGGTGCGGGTTTGTCATTACCAAACCCGCACCCACATATGTAAATAAATTATCAAATCCGCACTACACCCGTTGCGGGTTTTAATTTTCATTATCAAACTCGCACCCGCATATAAAAGTAAATTACCAAAACTGCACTGGTACCCAGCGGATTTTTTGCGGGTTTTTAAAATATTGAATTCCTCTATACTCTTAATAATAAATTCTTTTTAATTAAATATTGATACTTTTTCATAACATACAAAAAAAAAATGTATTTGATAGTTTACAAATTAGGACACATAAATAAAAGTTTAAAATATTTATAGCATAATGTCAAATTCATATTATCACAATTATATACATGAATCATTAGCTTATGTTAAATTCGTATCATCAAAATTATTGAACTATGACTTAAAATAATTCAAAAATATTAAGAGAGAGCAATTCAAAAATTGTAAGTTAGTGAGTCCTTTTATATGAGGGATTTTTTTGCCCTAAAGATATAAAATAAAATAAAATATTAAGCTTATCCGCCGGTTTTGCTTAATTACCAAACTCGCAGCAGATTTTGTTTTAAATTACCAATCCCGCTTAAGTATTTACCAAATCCTACCCATTGCGGGTGGGTTTTTGCGGGTTTGCGGGCTAAATTGCCATCTCTAACCACGCCAATGGCTGTTAATACATGCGTCTATATTACCACCTATGGATGTAAAAGCAAACAATGAATTGTAGGTCCTTATTTGCTGCTGGAAGCGCAAACATTTCTGATCCAACATATTTGTTAGAAGAATTTTCAAATAAGCAGGAGGTTCACGTAAATAAGGAAAGATTCACACATCCATTTGAGCAACACAGGCAGCTCGTTGTACTTGATCCTCCAGAATTTCGTACAACTCTTTCTTGATACCACATCCTTGCACCACATTTGTTGCAGATACAGTTAGGCTTTCCAAAATCAAGTGTTTCCGAAAATTTTCCCAGAAAATAAGATCAATAGATAAGAATCAATCAAAGTATTTAAATAAAATGGTTTATAGCAAAGGGGTAAAAGAAAGAATAGATATGTACAGGTTTTACCAATGCACCAACAGTGTCCCAACAACAAAAGAAACAACTCTAGTAAACAATTGTATCAGCGTAAAAAGAAATTTTATTACAACAAGTAATCCGTTTTAAAACATAAATGGCTAGTTAGTTCAATCACCCATGTCCAGCAACACATTCCAAATTTATAGGGAGAAGGGAGAGACATTGCTATGACAATTCATAGTGTGTTATCAAAGCAGCAAACAAATAACCAATGACATAACGGGTGTGAAATTATCAAAGGAAGCCAGAGCAGAACTGCTCTGGTAACAGAGAAGCATATATAGATAATCAGATACTTTTAAAAGAACAAAAACAAACATCAATTAAAATACCAAACCAATCCAAAACCAAAGAGTTCTGATAACAAAGAAAGAGACAAACTAACCTTAGGCAGAAAGGTGTGAAATTGGCATAAGTGTGGAGTCAGTGTTATTACGTCGAACACGCTTTCTCTTTTGAGTCCAAAATAATCCGACGGCGTTTACGTACTTCCGAATAGTTAGTACGCATCATTTTTGTCCCTTGAGAATAAAACATCAAAGAATTATTGACTGCAAAACAATATTAGTTTACAAATACCTTTGAATAGATTGAGGATTAGGAATGAAACTTACTACCAAAAGATAATATGTCAACAATTCGCTGAGCCAGTATACAAATAGTATAAATTTTTTATTTTTCCAAAAAAATTCCAACATTGGAAGCCTGGACTCACATACCATGCAAGGACGATTGCGGGAAGCCGGATTAAATAGCCTGTATGCTCGCTGAAAACAAAGTAGTAATTTAAGGAAATAGTTAAAAGAACCAAATAAATAATTAGAACACTATGTAAAATATCAAAGAATCATTGACTATAAAGCAATATAAATTTACAAATACCATTATATAGATTGAGTAACAGGAACGAAACTTACCAAATAAATGCTTACAACACTATGTCCTGTTGAAAACAGCAAGCATGCAGTTGGCATGCAAACTGCACCGAACGGCAAAACGTGTGCTACTGTAGCACACGTCTTTGACATTATAAAAGAGCCCTTCACCCATTGTTAATTGCATCCCAGAAATCCCAAGATCCTGTGAGAATAGAGAGTAAAGTGTTTGAGAGATTTTGTAAAGCTTAAGAGTGTAAGCTTTGTAATTCTTTGTTTAGTGAGAAATAAAAAGAGTTTTCTCTCAATTCACCTATATTAGTGTGTGTTTCATCACAACAAGTGGTATCAGGAGCTAAGGTTCCACGGTGGGATCCCGAAACTCAGAAATAGAGCTTCGGTTCGGAAAACCGGTTCCGACGAAAGTTGTCGAAAATCGGTTTTGAGCATACCATTGGATTTTTCACGGCGAGACGAGCACGGTGGTATTTTCCTGCGATTGATCGGAGGTCAAACGAGGTCACACACGCCGCAAGCGCCTCACAGAACCAGATTCACGCGCCTCCAATCGCATGCACGCGCTTCACGCGCGCTGAAGGTTGAAGATGAGCCACGTGTCGCCACGTCAGCGTCCAGTCAGCTGCCACGTCAGCAGAAACGCACAGTCAGCAGCCCAGACCGCAGGACACGTCAGCGGTCCAGTCATCAACCACGCCAGCGACACGTCAACTGCCACGTCAGTAGGTGCCACTTCACAAAAATCTGTTAATTTTCAAAAAGGTCCCTATACTTTTCCGAAATTATTATTTTAGTCCCTGAATTTTCAAAAATTACAAGTTGACCCCTATAATTTTTTGAAATTTACAATTTGGTCATTGTGTCGGATTTTGACAAACGAAGTGTCAGTTCCACTATTTTTGACCATTCCGGACGCAACAGTGAGCTCCTTTTTTTGAAATTCTGCTTAGAATTTTTATGATGGATGAGGGTGTCGGAAATGATTTTGTTGACTAGTACCAATTATTTCACATGGAGAGGAATGATGAAAGACCTTCTATATGTGAAGGATTATGATGGGTCGGTATTTCTGGAAGAGAAACCAGAAGAAATGTCCGAAGAAAAGTGGAACAATCTTCACCAGAAAACATGTAGTACTATTCGTCAGTGGATCGACGACAGTATCGTGAACCATGTTAGTGAAGATACAAATGCACTTGTCTTATGGAGAAAGCTGGAGGAGCTTTTTCGAGCAAAGACTGGCAACAACAAGCTGTACTACATCAAGAAGATGATGAGGTTGAAATACCAGGAAGGTACAGCTGTGGCGGACCACATCAACTATTTCCTCGGAACAATGAAAGAATTGTCTAGATTGGGCATAGACTTCGGAGATGAGGTAAATGGCTTAATACTCCTTAATACGTTACCAGAATCTTGGGAAACGTTAAAATCTACGGTGATAAATTCAGTCGCAGATTGGAAAGTCACTATGGAGATGGCAAAAACCAGAATCTTCGAGGAAGAAAAGAGGACGAGAATGCATGAGTCAGGATCAGCCTCAACCTCAGAAGCTCTAGTGATAGAGAAGAACACTGGAATGGGGAGGAGTAAAAGCCGAGGCCCAAGTAAATCAGACAAGAACCGGGGGAAATCAATAACAAGGGAAATAGAATGTTTCCACTGTAAGAAGAAAGGCCATATGAAGAGGGATTGCTACAAATTGAAGAACGATCAGTCCATGAGAGATGGTGACTCTAACCAAGAAAGAGTTGCTACTACCACCGAAAAAACCTCCAAAGAATTATGCATTATGTATGAAGAAAATATTGTAAATCTTGCCAGCCACGAGACCGGTTGGGTGATAGATAGTGGCGCCTCTATACACGCCACTTCTCGCAGAGACTTCTTTTCATCTTACACACCAGGAGACTACGGTGCTGTAAGGATGGGGAATGACGGCCGGTCCAAAGCCATCGGTATTGAAGACATCTACCTTGAAACAGACAACGGGATAAGACTAGTGTTGAAGGGAGTCAAGCACATCCCAGACATCCGGTTAAACATGATCTCAATAGGCAAGCTGGATGATGAAGGTTTCTGCAGCACCTTTAGTGACGGAACCTGGAAGCTCACTAAAGGATCAATGGTGGTGGCACGAGGTAAGAAAGATTCAACTATGTATTTGATGCATGCTAAGCTTTCCAATAGTAGCATAAATACAGTCAACAGTAATGAGGCAGCCGAGCTATGGCATAAAAAGCTCGATCACATGAGTCAAACGGGGATGGAAATACTACGCAGGCGAAATGTTCTTCCCGAATTGAAGAACTCACACTTACGGAAGTGTGAACACTACATGGCTGGAAAGCAGAATAGAGTGTCCTTCCAGAGCTCCCCACCTCAGCGGAAACCGGAGGTACTTGACCTCATACTTTCAGATGTATGTGGTCCGATGCAGACGAGAACACTTGGTGGGTCACTTTACTTTGTGACATTCATAGACGATCATTCAAGGAAGACATGGCATACACCTTGAAGAGAAAAGATCAAGTGTTGGGAATGTTCAAGGAGTTTCACGCCCTGGTAGAGAGAGAAACCGACAAGAAACTCAAATGCATCAGAACAGATAACGGTGGAGAATACAGAGGTCTGTTTGATCAGTACTGCAAGACGTAATGAATCAGACATCAAACGACACCTCCCAAGACACCTCATCTGAATGGCCTAGCTAAGAGAATGAACAGAACCTTGTGCGAAAGGGTCATAAGCTTGCTCTCACAAGCCAAGCTATCGAAGACATTCTGGGGGGGGTACTGAACACAACAATACATGTTTTGAACATGTCCACATCAGTCGCACTGAAAGGTAATGTTCCTAACCAAGTTTGGACATGTAAAGAAGTGTCATACAAACACTTGCATGTCTTTGGGTGCAAAGCTTTTGTACACATCCCAAAAGAAAAGAGATCCAAGCTTCACGCAAAGACGCGACAATGTGTCTTTATTGGCTATGGTCAGGATGATTTCGGCTACAGACTCTATGATCCTGTTGAAAAAAAGATTGTCAAAAGCCGAGATGTTGTCTTCATCGAAGATCAGACCATAGAAGACATCCGGAAGGAACTAAAGACAATGCCTCAGTAATACAGAGATGTGAATCCAGAACCTCATACACCGGTGCCAGTACAAGTTGAAGATGAGATTCCCAGACATGAGGGTACAGGTGATGAAGCTCCCAGAGATGATGATCATGATCAACCACCAGTAACATAAGCTACACCAACAGTTCCACAGAGAATGTCTGACAGAGAAAGGCGACCTTCAACCAAATACTCTGCATATGAGTATGTGCTGCTTACTGATGGGGGAGAACCCCGAGAGCTACAAGGAGGCTGTGGAAACAGATGACAGAGAAAAGTGGGAAGAAGCTATGCAAGATGAGATGAAATCTTTGCATGACAATCATACTTTCGAGTTGGTGAAATTGCCAAAAGGCAAACGGCATTTGAAGAACAAATGGATGTATAGAGTGAAGCAACATGAGCACACTTCACAACCCCGATACAAAGCCAGATTAGTTATCAAGGGATTCAATCAGAGGAAAGGCATTGACTTTGATGAAATCTTCTCTCCAGTTATGAAGATGTCATCCATCAGAGTGGTACTCGGCTTATCATCAAGCCTTGATTTGAAGATCGAGCATATGGATGTCAAGACCACATTTCTTCATGGAGATTTAGAAGAAGAAATTTATATGGAGCAACCAGAAGGCTTCAGAGTCAGAGGGAAAGAGAACTATGTGTGCAGACTCAGGAAAAGCCTTTATAGTTTGAAACAGGCACCGAGACAGTGGTACGTGAAGTTTGAGTTAGTTATGGGGGAGCAGGGATACAAGAAGACCATTTCAGACCATTGTGTTTTCGTTTAGAAATTTTCTGACGATGACTTTATTATCTTACTGCTATATGTAGATGATATGTTGATTGTTGGCCGGAATCAATCGAGGATTGATGATTTGAAGCAGCAACTGAGTAAGTATTTTATGATGAAATATTTGGGGCCAGCTAAACAGATTCTTGGCATCAGGATCAGCCGTGATCGAAAAGCCAAGAAATTATATTGTCACAGGAGGAGTACATCGAGAAGGTACCTCAGTGATTCCAGATGAACAATGCTAAGCGGTTAGCACTCCTTTTGCTACCCACTTTAGATTGAGTACACAACAGAGTCCCTATACTGAGATAGAGAAGGAGGAAATGAAATAGGTTCCATACACCTCAGCAGTGGGAAGTCTCATGTATGCCATGGTATGCACAAGGCCAGACTTAGCACACACAGTTGGATTGGTCAGCCGATTTATGTCAAACACAGGAAGAGAACACTGAAATGATGTCAAATAGATAATGTGGTATCTACGAGGCACATCCAAAATGAGATTATATTTTGGAAGCGACAAGCCAGTGTTGATAAGCTACACCGATTCAGATATGGCAGGAGATGTGGATATATGTAAGTCTACTTCAGAATATCTGATTACTCTTTCAGGGGGAGCTGTGGCATGACAGTCAAGGTTGCAGAGATATGTTGCACTTTCTACAACAGAGTCAGAATTCATTGCAATGACAGAAGCTTGCAAGGAATTGCTGTGGATGAAGACATTTTTCCAGGAATTGGGTTTCAAGCAGGAGAAGTACACTTTGTATTGTGATAGCCAGAGTGCTATCTACCTTGGTAAAAATTCTACATTTCGATGTGAGGTATCATTGGATACGAGACGTCTTGAGCTCAAAGTTGTTAGAACTCAGGAAAATTCACACCGACGACAATGGTGCCGATATGTTCACCAAGGTTTTACCGAAGGAGAAGCTTGAAATCTGTCGTGCCATAGCCGGGATGACAAAACTCTCCACATAGTCAGAGTGGGGAGAGACAGAGAACTACGATTGGTTTGATCCCAACTCAGGGTACGTAGGGAGTCATACAGATGCAGCCAGAGGTGGATCCTTTTGAGGATCCGGTTTGGGTGATTGATGGTCAGCTCAAATTTCAGGGCAAATCTTCACCGAGGGGGAGATTTGTTGAAAACAGCAAGCATGTAGTTGGCATGTAAACTGTACTGAAAGGCAAAACGTGTTTACATATTTTTCTAGTTGCCAAGATGTGTTCTACTGTAGCATACGTCTTTGGCATTATAAAAGAGCCCTTCACCCATTGTTAATTGCATCCCAGAAATTCCAAGATCCTGTGAGAATAGAGAGTAAAGTGTTTGAGAGTTTTTTGTAAAGCTTAAGAGTGTAAGCTTTGTAATTCTTTGTTTAGTGAGAAATAAAGAAGAGTTTTCTCTCAATTCACCTCTATTAGTGTATGTTTCATCCCAACACGTCCAATGGTATCATTATTATAATCATTAAACTTCTTATGATGGCTGCTATGAGAAACTCAAAATAAGATAAATGGGGTGCTTTTTATATGCTTACAAAACTCTAATCATATTCACACTTTTTATTTTAGGTATGGAAATATAAAATCCCATTATGGACACATTAGCTCATTTCTAGGGTATTTTTTACCTTGTAAATGTCTGCATTTGGCTTCCTTATGGAAATTGTAGATCTTTGAATTTCCTTTTTGAAGCATCTTGAATTGCCTAAATCGGACATTGGATGAAAGAGTTATAGCTAAAATATGAAAAATTGTTCGAATCTATAACTGCAGAAACGCAAGTGTGTTCGATCAGAATTTCACTCGCTTTTTCATGCACATTCTCTTAATAAATAAAACAATTTTGATTAATTAAAACGAGGCGCATGGTTATTAAATCAAAAATTAATCAACATATTTTAAACCTACAAAATATTCACAAACATAATTAATTTCAAATTAAGTTTCAAAATTGTGTTTTCAATATAATTTAAGATATTTAACACTTACATGATGCTAATATGGATCTAAATATACCCTAATTATATCAATTTATGAGCATCATCAACACCCAACCCTAAAAAGGTATGTGAACTCATTATCCTAGAACTTCTTTTGTAAGTCAAAGCTCAGACAACTTTGGGCGATTTTTACAAATTTCTTTTCAGGCAATGGTGTAAAGCAAATACTCATGGCCGTTTTGAACCTTTCTAAAAAAGTTTTGGCCCATTCATTTAGAAATTGCCTCAAATTTGCTAAATCAACAAGTGTAACTTCTAGCACACTCTTATAAAACTGAGTATGAAAACGTTGTTCCATTTTATATGAGTTCTCTACTGAGTTTGGTGGTAAATTGATAAACCAAGAGAAAGTCATTGATGATAGAGAACTGTGGAACAACCTTAAGTTGTAAAATTCATTTACCTCACCATACTGGAGAGTGAACTTCCCTATGTGTTCAACAGTGGAAATCTCCCTTAATCCCGTGAATAAGGAAAATTCAAGTATCTTATTATTCATTGTCCAAGGGTAAGCCATATTAATCCAATCAGGATAAAGCTTCATGTATCTAAGTTGTATCGGTCTTACTTTAAAACCAAACTAGTTTTGGAGAATTTCGGCCATTTGCTCCTTTAACATGACATTGCCATCAAATGGAACCTCTGTTAGCAGTTGTGGCACATAAACGGATGGGCCAATATATTGGCCTTGCTCTTGTTGACCTTGAAATAATACCATTTCATGTTGGACGACGTTAACTGATGGATTTCCACCATTTAGTCTTAAAGTTTGACCATTAGCAGTTGGAGGCATTCCTCCATGGGTGCCTGATGTGATCCTAGCAACACCTGATTCGGTCCAGAGCACAATTGATCCAATTCATGTATGAGTTTGACTAATTACAAGACAAAGAGCTCAGAAGATCAAAAACGCTATGACAGGCCTAGCCCAACATCATGTAGCTGAATTGAACAAGCACGTTCGAGACCAATTGGGCTTCAAGGAAGAGAGTTCAAGAGTTATACATTTGACCTAAGTCATTAAGAAGTAGCATTGATCGGTTTCAGTTATTTAGTCTTATTTTCAATATACTATTATTTTATTCATATGTATGGAACAAACGTGGATGCCGTTTTATTTATTAGTTATGTTAGTTTAATTTTTATTTATTTGTGGGTTTCAAAATGGGCTAGAAACTATGAGTTGTGGGCTTTAGTTGGTAATGGGCAATTTAAGGCTATTTTAAATTTTTGGCTCTATTAGGGTTTGAGCATGTAACTATTTAAAGTCAAAAACAACTCTCAATGAAGGACCATTATTTTGTGCATGAATAGTAACTCTTGGCAGATTTGAGAATTTATTTCCAATGTTCAGTGATTGAACAAAGACTTATCAAAGGGCTGGCATCCTTTGTGGCGTTTTTTTTATGGCAAAATTCCTCTAAGTCTATCTCCAAGGGTTTTCAAGGACGGGTTTCTTAGGGGTTTATAGGATCTTGGGAGCATTTTATCTTTCTGTATCCAGATTCGTATCAATTTGGTTATCATAGTCAGATTTCAAGGTCTGACTTTTATCCTTTTATTTTCAACTTCGTCTGTTTTTTCTTTTTCTTTTTTTCCTTTCGTTCTTTATTTTTTGATTTTCATCCCTTCGGTCTGTCAAGTCTTGTTCCTTATCTTATTCTCATTAATCCTGAAAAGTCTCGATTATGCAAAAAAAAATAGAGAGAATAGAGATTTGTTCCACACTTGAGCAAAAAAAAAAAAAAAAAAAAAAGACATTATTCTGGCTTTGGCGTTGCAAAAAACAATATATGTCCACGTCTGGCAATTGAGGTTGAGAAATGATTCTGCAAGTTTAAAGTTGATGTGTTGACCATTGATCACTTTGGTATTTGATTTGGGTTAAAATAAAAACAAAAAAACAAAGTTCCAGGCCCACGTTGGCTATATTCATCTTTGCATGCATTGGTGGTTAGCATTCGACATTGAACGAGGGTAATTAATCGAGGGGAGTGTTTGAGAGAGAGTGAAATACAAGGACTTGTGAGGTTTCATTTATTTAGTAATTTATTTCTTCTTGTTATTACTAACCTGTTTATTAAGTAAGATGGCAGAGAATGATATGAATGTTGATGAGAGATTTAATACTATGGAAAAAATATAGCCGGGTTGTTGTGATATTTTTTATATCGTACCGCAAGTGTACGGTGTCAAGTTTTAGTATAAATGAGTTAAGAGTGTCGAACCCACAGGGATTGCGTTAACTCGCACTAAGTACTACAATTGATAATCCTAACTTTATTTAGACAACAAATAATAAAGATTTTTAATAGATAAATATACAAATAATAAAATAGGAGGAACTAATACGATAGAGACTCTGGATCCTGATTTCACCTAACTGTCACCTATGTATTTGTCATGCCAATTAATCTTTGTTCAGTTATATTATTTATAAGTCAAGATCCTAAAATATTCACTCCCTCTCTCGAGTGCCGAGTGAAAATATTATCAACTATAGACTTCGATATCTCTATAAAAATCCAATAGTTAACAACTCATTACGATTTGTGATTCTATTTTAACGACTTCAAAGGACTACAGATTCTCTCGAACTCTATAAAATCCTAGGTTATATTCTCTAGATCTATTCAAAATCTCCTCTCTCGAGTAATAGATTCTAAACATTCATCATCTTCAATTGTGGCCAACAATCAAGAAGCATTAAACTCAAAAGAATATAAATAAATTAATAAAACTTCATAACAAAATTGATAAACAAAATACAAGGTTCAAGCATAGATTACATCATTCTCCAGAATTAAGGAGTAAATTCATGACAAAAGATAAAACAATAAATCATCAAGCCATGAATCTAATGGAAATCATTAGAGTTTTAAGAAAGAAATAAGAAGATAAAACCCGAATTGAATCTCTTCCTCTCCGGATGTCACAGCCTTAATCTCCTCTTGTCGCTCTTCAATCCTCTCCTTGGATCTCTAAAAAAATGTGTGTTCTGTGTTTTGTGCTCTGTATTAGCCTCCTCATGAGTGTTGGATGTAATGTTATATTTATACTGGGGGTTGGGAGTCTTTGGGTATCATTAGGATTATTAAAAACCCTAAAATCACTTTCCTGGAGCGTATTAGTCTTCTTCCGCAGCGCCGCGGCTCCTTAAGTGGGCGCCGCGGCGCCAAACCCTTGGTAAAATGGCCTGGGAATTGTGATTGCAGGCGCCTTGGCGCCTAATTGTTGCGCTGTTGCTCTATTAATTTTGTCAACTTTTTTATATGGGAAACCTACTTCACTTGCTTTGTATTTGGGCCCACTTCAATATCCTTTTTCCAATTCAAAGTCTTCTCTTTCTTCTTTTACGTGAGCTTGCCCTCCTTGGTCAACGTTTTTTTTTCTTTTCAATTCTTCTTGTTTTGGTCAAAAGTTGCGGCCCACCTTGCATGCATTTCTTTAATTTTTCTTTCAACTTAACAAAGAATAAACCCACGTGCATGCTTTTATAATGGCGTCCTTCCAATTCTGGGCATTGCGGCTTCATTAAGCTGCGCCGCGGCGCCATATCCTCTGCCTTTTATATGGAGATTTTGGCATGTGAAGGCGCCGTGGCGCCTCAATTGTTTTTGCCAATGGCGCCGTCCCGAAACTTCCCAAAACACGTGCAATTATCCCCGATCCTTATTTTAATGCTCCTACAAATAAAACATAAAATAAACTATAAAAGATATTTAATATCTCGAATTATAACAAAATAATAAGCTGAGAATGCCATAATAAGTGGGTATAAACCACACTTATCAAACACCCTCAAACTTAAGGTTTTGCTAGTCCCGAGTAAAAGATAAAATAAAAAAATAGATTCAAATAAATAATTAAAAATAATTAAATTAAATAAGCCACTTTCGTAGGGATCACGATTGCATTTAGCGTATGCAACAAGCCTTTAAACCCCTAGGCGGCCCTAGTGGATGAGTTATAGTCTCGTGAGGGCTTACAGTGACGACACCCACAAACGTCATTCACACACAATCATGCAAAAATAAAAAATAACAAAACATAGTCTCGATAGTTACGCATAAATATATCCTCAAAGAAAGCTTATAAATGAAATTAGAGAACCTTCAAAGTATGCAATTGCAACTCGAATCCAAATTCTTAAATAAATTATCTAAGCTAGACTCACGGTGTGTGTGTGTTTACAGGTTCGGTCACAGCTCGATTCCAAAGTAAGCCAACTTAATGATTTCGTTTAAAAATTAGAGTCGATGGGTCAAACCAACCTAGATATCTCAATTATGCTCTGTAATTGCCTTATTTTATGTTCGGTATGGTATGGTTTTTCTTTTATTTTCTTGTCTCTTTTTTTCTTTTCTCATTTTTGCATTTTTTTTTCAACTCACCTACCCTTTAAGGTAGCATTTCTCCTCATGGTGGTCCTAATACTCGCCCATGGGTAGCTTCACGCTTATCGGTTATAGGTGGTTTATTTTCTTTCTTTAGAGACATTTTTCTTTTTAGCTATACCATACTTCATAACACTAGCAAATCAAGATAGATATCTAAGAAAACAGTCATTCATCGACATGCAATTTCTTCAACTAGTCACCTTGTCAACTACTTAAGTTTTACTGTTAAAAACCTGTTTTTAAGTGCTTACGAGTCTAACATAGATCAGTTATTCAAGGCATCAGATAAAAGTAAATTAGGCACTTATCGTTTCTAAAATTTCACCAATAAACAAACAATATCATCACAGGATTTATACTTTACTATCAAAGACTAAAACAATTTTTTTTTCTCAATAAATTTAAACAAATAAATAGCAAGCAAACAACATGCACACACCCCCAAACTTAAAATTTGCATTGTCCTCAATGTAAGATAAATATCAAGAGTAAAAGTGAGGAACAACACTACCGTGCATGGATTTGATCAGACTCTTGCTGGTTCGAATTTGGTTGTGTGGGCGTTGTGTGTCTCGTGCTACCTGCATAAATAACATGCAACTAAATAAATAGCACACAATAAAATAAAATAAAATAAAATAAAAAATAAAGAAAATAATAAGAAATGCAAGGGTTGCCTCCCCGCTAGCGCTAAGTTTAACGTCTTCAGCCAGACGCAACCACCCAAATGGTGGTCATGGTAGCTTCTTCTTTTGTATCCACTGACTGCTTTGACATGAAAAAGATAGCTTGGTGGCTGTGACAGGTTATTCAAATCCCCCTACTGCTGCTTGGTTATGGAGGATGCAATCTGTCCAATCTGTGTTTCTAAGGACTTCATTGTGGCCTCCATATTTTCCATGTGTGTCTCAATATTATTTAGCCTTGACTCAGTCTTCTCGAATCTCGCTGAAGTACTAGCAACGAACGTGCTCACGAATTCTCCTAAGGAAGATTTCTGCTCATCTTTTCTATAGTCAAAACCAGAAGAAGGCTGCAAGGTATTCTCTGTGTTAGCATATGACAGGTTTGGATGATAACGATTAGGCATATGATTTCCTCTATAGTTGTTGAAGTTCCGATTGTTCACATATTGGACTTGTTCAATGTTCGGGTTTCCTTCCACTAACTGCATATTTGTAGCTGCCGCTGATTCAATAGATGATACTCGTGGTTTTGTCATGGCTGCTACTTGAGTGGCCAAGGTGGAAATCTGAGCTGTAAGTGCCACAAGAGGGTCTACTTCATAAATCCCAGCCACTTTGGTTACCGTAGCGCGTTCACTTGGCCATTGATAATGGTTAATGGCCATTTCTTCCAATAAATTGCGCGCTTCCTCAGCTGATTTCCTGAATAGAGCTCCCCCAGCTGCTGCATCAACCACAGTCCTATTCGGACCATTCAACCCATTATAGAACAACTGAATCTGGACCCAATCTGCATAATCATGTTGTGGGCATCTTCGTAGTAAATCCTTAAAGTGCTCTCATGCTTCATACAAATTCTCAATTTCCAGCTGCTTAAATACACTGATTTCTGCCCTCAATTGAGCTGATTTAGCTGGTGGAAAGAATCTCTCAAGAAATTTTGTGGCCATATCCTGCCATGTCATGATACTCCCTGTCTGTATTGATTGCAGCCAATCTCACGCTTTATCCCGTAAAGAGAATGAAAATAAGCGTAGCCTGATAGCCTCTTTACTCACGCCATTTACTTTTATGGTATCTGCGATCTCCAGGAACATCCTTAAGTGCAAGTTGGGATCCTCTACAGCTGAACCCCCCCCAAACTGATTCCTTTGTACCATGTTGATCAATGCAGGTTTTAACTCAAAACTGTTGGCGTTGATTGGTTGATGGGCAATCCCAGAGCATATATCATCAAGGACCGGTTTGAAGTGATCTCTGATTGCCACATGGCGTGGGTTGTTCTCTATGTTTTCAGCTGCCATTGCTTCTTTTTCGATTTTCCTTTCTTTTCTTAGTCTCCTCGCAGTTCTTTCTATTTCAGGATCAAACAGGAGCGAGTTGAGACTTGTGGCTTTTCGCATTCACTGAAGCACCAAAAGAAAAATAAAAATCAGTAAACAAAATAGAAATTAAAAAAAAATAAAATTAAATAAAAGATAAAAATAAAATCGAAAACACAAATAAGAAAATAAAGTAAAAATTAAATACAAAGTAACAATCTAAATTAAAGCTAAAATTACTTGGTAGTAGTATTAATGTTAATTAAACAAACAATCCCCCGGCAACGGCGCCAAAAACTTGTTGTGATATTTTTTATATCGTACCGCAAGTGTACGGTGTCAAGTTTTAGTATAAATGAGTTAAGAGTGTCGAACCCACAGGGATTGCGTTAACTCGCACTAAGTACTACAATTGATAATCCTAACTTTATTTAGACAACAAATAATAAAGATTTTTAATAGATAAATATACAAATAATAAAATAGAAGGAACTAATACGATAGAGACTCTGGATCCTGATTTCACCTAACTGTCACCTATGTATTTGTCATGCCAATTAATCTTTGTTCAGTTATATTATTTATAAGTCAGATCCTAAAATATTCACTCCCTCTCTCGAGTGCCGAGTGAAAATATTATCAACTATAGACTTCGATATCTCTATAAAAATCCAATAGTTAACAACTCATTACGATTTGTGATTCTATTTTAACGACTTCAAAGGACTACAGATTCTCTCGAACTCTATAAAATCCTAGGTTATATTCTCTAGATCTATTCAAAATCTCCTCTCTCGAGTGATAGATTCTAAACATTCATCATCTTCAATTGTGGCCAACAATCAAGAAGCATTAAACTCAAAAGAATATAAATAAATTAATAAAACTTCATAACAAAATTGATAAACAACATACAAGGTTCAAGCATAGATTACATCATTCTCCAGAATTAAGGAGTAAATTCATGACAAAAGATAAAACAATAAATAATCAAGCCACGAATCTAATGGAAATCATTAGAGTTTTAAGAAAGAAATAAGAAGATAAAACCCGAATTGAATCTCTTCCTCTCCGGATGTCACAGCCTTAATCTCCTCTTGTCGCTCTTCAATCCTCTCCTTGGATCTCTAAAAATATGTGTTTCTGTGTTTTGTGCTCTGTATTAGCCTCCTCCTGAGTGTTGGATGTAATGTTATATTTATACTGGGGGTTGGGAGTCTTTGGGTATCATTAGGATTATTAAAAACCCTAAAATCACTTTCCTGGAGCGTATCAGTCTTCTTCCGCAGCGCCGCGGCTCCTTAAGTGGGCGCCGCGGCGCCAAACCCTCGGTAAAATGGCCTGGGAATTGTGATTGCAGGCGCCTTGGCGCCTAATTGTTGCGATGTTGCTCTATTAATTTTGTCAACTTTTTTATATGGGAAACCTACTTCACTTGCTTTGTATTTGGGCCCACTTCAATATCTTTCTTCTTTTACGTGAGCTTGCCCTCCTTGGTCAACGTTTTTTTTCTTTTCAATTCTTCTTGTTTTGGTCAAAAGTTGCGGCCCACCTT
Organism: Zanthoxylum bungeanum; assembly: GCA_019454045.1. Lineage (NCBI taxonomy): Eukaryota > Viridiplantae > Streptophyta > Magnoliopsida > Sapindales > Rutaceae > Zanthoxylum > Zanthoxylum bungeanum. The sequence goes on along the minus strand of SKCR01028925.1, from coordinate 16,692 downwards.
GCATGCATTTCTTTAATTTTTCTTTCAACTTAACAAAGAATAAACCCACGTGCATGCTTTTATAATGGCTTCCTTCCAATTCTGGGCATTGTGGCTCCATTAAGCTGCGCCGCGGCGCCATATCCTCTGCCTTTTATATGGAGATTTTGGCATGTGAAGGCGCCGTGGCGCCTCAATTGCTTTTGCCAATGGCGCCGTCCCGAAACTTCCCAAAACACGTGCAATTATTCCCCGATCCTTATTTTAATGCTCCTACAAATAAAACATAAAATAAACTATAAAAGATATTTAATATCTCGAATTATAACAAAATAATAAGCTGAGAATGCCATAATAAGTGGGTATAAACCACACTTATCACGGGTTCAGGTAGATGTTTGGGAATATAAACGCAACAATAGAGAGGTTTTCGAGGGAGGTTACTAGTCTCCAATTCTCTAGTGCTCAGAAAGAGGTTGAACGGCCACAACAATCTAGGCAGGAACATACAGAGCAATAACCACCTAGGGTACCTATACATGAGGTTGAGGCAGAGAATAATCTGGATGATATGGAAGAGTTGGATGAGTTCGAAGATGAGGAGGATATGTATAGACTGCGGGATATGCGGTATGAGATGAGATATGACCGGCGGGATAAGAGGTTTGATGAGCGATGAGGTTTTCAGATAGGAGATAAAATGGGATATGGGGGAGAAAATAGACGATTTGATGATAGATTTAGAGATCAATATGGGAGAGATGCATACGATGGGCATAATTTTGACTACCGGTGGGAGCTTGACAGGAGAGATCATGGTATGAGAAAGGATATTGATGGTGGCCAAGGCAGTATCAAGATGAAAATTTCATCTTTCCACGGCAGAAATGATCTAGAGGCGTACTTGGACTGAGAGATAAAGATCGAGCTGCTCTTTAATTATCATAGGTATTCTGATGAGAAGAATGTGAAGTTGGCTTCAATTGAATTTACAGACTATGCGGTGATTTGGTGGGATCAGTTGGTAACTAATAGGAGGAGGAAACATGAGAGGACTTGGGAGGAGTTAAAGGCTCTCATGCGTAGGAGGTTCATTCCCAGCCACTATTACAAAGATTTATATCAGAAGCTACAATATTTGTATCAGGGGTCGAAGAGTGTTGAGGATTATCATACAGAGATAGAGGTAGCAATGATTATAGCGAATATGGTGGAGCATAGAGAAGCCATGATGGCTCGATTTTTAGGAGGATTAAATAAGAAGATTGCAGGTGTAGTTGAGTTACATCATTATGTGGAGAATGGCGATCAAGGTAGAAAGACAGTTGAAGAAGAAATCTGCATCTAGATATACTGCACATGAACTTCTGCTTGGAAAGGGAAGTGGCATAGTAATAAGTGGAGAGATGACAGTTTCTATACGCCCAAAGCCAATAGCAGTAAGGGAAAAGAAGTGGAGACAAATAGAGTTAAGGTGAAGTCTGAAGTGGTGATTCCAAAATCCAATGAGGTAAAGTGTTTTAAGTGTTTAAGTATAAGACATTATGTATCGAAGTGCTCCAATAAGCGAACACTAATAATGAAGGATGATGGTAATATCGATTCCACAGATGGGGAGGTGGAAGATGAGATTCTTGTGTTAGAGGATGCTAGTGATGATAAGGGAGCAGCATACCCATTAGATAACATGTCGCTTGTGTCTAAGAGAGCATTGACAGTACATACAGTCGAGGAGGAGACCGAGCAGCAGAGAGAGAATATTTTGTTGGATAATTATGACGCATAGCATCACTATTTGTACAGAACATGGTGTTGTTGTACAAATTTACTATGTGACAAAAGAAATTGCTCTTTTATCATTTGTAATTGGATTACAAGGATATATATAAATGATAAAAGTCCATATGATTAGTTCCAGATTAATAAGATATGAGACAGTATCAATCCACTAAGGTTTAATCATTAAAACATCCTTAGTCGTAGTATTATCGAGATTGGACATCGATAATGTGGAATATACTAGTATTGCACTTGTGCGTGTTATGGGAGAATAATGACATAGTTCTCATATATTTGGGTATTGGATACTAATGCAAGTGTAATAAGAGGTTGTGTGTACGGAAACAGCTTCGCTCTGGATAGACCCATCGGAATTCCATTGGTAGTATGACTATGTGTCTATGGAAGTCCAAATCAGGGTAGGTGTATTTGGTCTTAACCTGAGACTTGCATCGCTAATACTTGCGACAATCAATATACTTTGGTTTTGGTCGTCCAAGGCTTTAACAGGTTCTGTATACGCCTCTTCTGGGTATATTGAGAATCGTAGTGTATTGGGTGTGATGTCGAGATGGAAGTATCACTTCAGTCATATGGAGATGATGGTCACGTAGGATAAGGAACTGGTACTCTTGTATGCTGCAACTATCGGGATAATATGACTAGGTCATGTTTATCCGATCATAGAGACTAGTTGCCAGAAATCTGATATGTGCTTCGTACGGGGCAGACACAATTCCAGCCCCAGGCATAGCACGTGACATCCGATACTGGATCGCAATACGCAATACTATGTATACTACTCCTGATACAGATTATATATTCCTTTAAGAATATTTCTAGAGAATTGGGTAGCCACGGTGCTTTGCTAGAAGCCAATCATGTCTTGTAAATCGGTAAAAACATAGTACTAGATACGTACATGTTCGGATAGTCCGACGACCGGATTTACTGCCAACATATCTGGGAATCTCATGGGTCGCTTCCCGAAGATTCACCGATGACATATGACTCGGACATAAATAATCTGGGATTAATTATTAGAGAGAGAAAATTAATCTAGGATTAATTACGGAGATATTTTATCTGGGATAAAATACTATTTATAGAGAGAGAACGATTAATTTGGAATTAATTGATAAAATAATATATTCGATATATTAAATGAAATTAGATTTCGACTCGAAATTAAAATTAGATTTTAATTCGGGCGAACGAGTTCATTTAGAATTATTTCGCTAGCGACGTGAATAGTAATTTTGCTAGGCAGAATTATTTAATTTAATTTGATTTAATTACGTCGCAACGGAAAATTCGTTAATTCCGAATTAGCGAATCTAAGCCCGGGAGTGTTTGCGGTGCCACTCGCAATTTGAATCAAGTGGGGCCCACAAGTCACATCACGCGTCACATCATTAGTCATTCTTGTGATGGAAGTCACATCAACTTTGAGTGATGTGATGCATGTCACTTTTGTGATTGATGGGAGTTGTTGAAAGGCTTTAATGCCTTGTACCATTTTTTTGAAAGTGGTAATTGCTATTTGATTTATGAAATCAAAACGACACAACACATTACAACTTCATCTTCTCTCCCTCTACCTCACGACATTGTGCCAAAATTTCCTCTCCCAAATATTTTCTTCTTTGGCCGAAAAGATCAAAGGAAGAAGAGGTGATTTTTGTGGCAAAAATCTACATAGCTGGCACTTAAAGAGTCTTACAAAGGTGATAGGGAAACCCATTCATGAGCATGGAATCATCATTCTCAAAGCTTGGAGCTTGAAGAACAACACAAGGAGGACAACCATGGAGGGCTTGGCCGAGAGTCTCAAGGAGTAGAAAATTGTTTTGTGTTCATCGCATCGCAAATCCGATCAAAGTGAGTATTTTCGCTACTTTACTTTGTTGTATTCGCACATTTCATTTGCTTGATTTGATCTTGGTTTGACCTAGAAAACCCAACAATGGTATAGAGCGGTTATTAAGCATGAAATTGAATTTAGGGTAAAATTTGGGTAAAATTGATTTGAGCATGATTTGATAAAATTGATTGATTGAGTATGTTTGAATGATGATAACTTAGAGTTATGCATGATCAATTTGATGAAAATTGAATTGGATTATTTTTTTCCCCAAAAATTTGGCTTGGCCGAATGTAATATGCCATAAATAGTCATGGTATTTTTTGTTCTTTTGATCATTGGATGAGTTTAAAGACTTGGGATAAATTGATTAATGATTTAATTGGATTGAAATCGAAATCTATTTATAAAACCCTAAAATGTCGTGAGCTATATAGCATGAAATGAGATGATTTTTTGATTCAATAATGTTGGACATGTGTTGATGATGATTAGCATAATTAATTATGTAAATTGGTATTTTGGAAATGTTAATTTTAATAATTAATTATGGCTATACACTTTAGTTAATAAAATTATGATATTTGGACTATTGGAATTTAATTATTTGGGCTAAATTTGGAATTGGGCTAATAAAGTTGTATTTGGGCTTATTGGGCTTGGTTGGGCTAAGTTTGGTTTAGGTTAATTGGTTGGATCCAATTGGGCCTAAAACCATTTCCATAAAGTCCAAATATGATTAAATGGGCCTTTAATATTTTAATTGGGCCTAATGGGTCTAAATTGATTTTTGGCAAAGGGTGATTCCTTATTGGGCTTTGGTTGCCAAAGTCAATGCCTTATAAATTAATTGAAAGCCCATTGGACTTTAATCAAATTGACATTGGATGTTAATTGGGCTTTGAGACCCGTAAAGATTGGATTTAGAATCTAAGTCGGAAATGCTCATTAATAAAGTGTAATTATTTAATTTGAATTAAATAAAGAATATTATTGAATACAAATTAAATTGGATTTAATTTTGTAGTTTGATATAATTCAAGAATTCGTACTTTGAGTACTTATTCTTAAACCGAGTTGGACTCGCGCAAATCAAATCGTTGTTTGAACATTGGATGGTCATTAATTTCAGATTAATTAATTGGATTAGATTGATTGATAACATGCTTTGTGTGAATACATGGATGTGATGTATGAATAATGTATATCGGATGGATATTAGATGGGTGAGGGCAATTTTGGAAATTGTTGTAATAAATTTAGAATTTATTAAATTGGACCTGCGTGTCCAGCCTATTACCTCTTGACTCTGTATTTCTCTTCTCACATATTCCCCTCAATGTAAATGAGGTTTCTTTAGAAGTGTTATGTAATTGGGTAGAAGTAAGAATAGTGCTAGCCGGAGAGAGGAAATGGAGAGATTTGTTCTAGGAACAAAATATTTTAAATAGCCATCCGCATATCATTATTAATTTATTTACCGCGCCTTATTATGCTTTTAGAATGCATGTTTAAGGGTGTATGATGAGACCTAATCAAAGATAATTAATTGGCTGCCATTACGCGAAAAACCCTCAACATATATTAAGCGTTTTCCTTCCATTGAATGATTCATTCTCAAGATCCAAGATTGGCACTGGTTTGTTGGCCAAAGTCAAGACCTTTGTCCATCGCGGATATGTTTGAATCATAAAGGCTTTGTTCCATATCGCATGTCTTGTCCAAGTTGTGATTTGTTGGCCAAAGTCAAGATCACTTCTTGTCCATCGACATCGATTACGAAGCTTTCCAAGGTCAATGGGTCCCGCTTAACTGGAATCATTAAGTTTGTTGTGCCAAAGCCAAGGCTTAGTTGATTCAGAGGAAAAAGGTTAGGTAAAATATTGGATATATTGGCATATATTGATATATGTTTCAGATTTGGATGTCCACCTACTGGATCTAGGAATTGGATGAGATCCAATTGATCTTAGAGATCTACCTAGTTAAATATCATACAGCTTGTTGGCCAAAGTCAAGGTTGTGCGTTATTTAACGAGATCCTAGCCCACTAGGAAACAAGATTTCCCGAGTACTCAACAGAGGGTTAGAGGCTCGCCGAAAAATAGTGGGAGGCAAGTATTAAATTTGCAATTTTGTTTAGATACTTGCCAATACACGCTCATTTCATTTTTCGTCATTAATTTTAATATATATTAGTTGGACTAATATTTAATCATTGTTTTAAATTAAACAGTTGGACTGTATTCAAACTACTTCAAATTATAGTTGATTATATAATTGGATTATAGTAATCAATATATTTGAATTTAACCAAACAAATTATAGTTGATTATATAGTCAGACTATAGTAATCATTATAATCAATAGTACCTGAAATCATTGATTGGATAGTTGGACTATAGTAATCAAGATAACTGAAAGATTAGCGTTTAGAACATTATCTTGGGAGAAAATGTCTTTAAACGGCTCCAATTTTCAGATTGGGAATAGATTCTCAGGATAGTCGTGGGAACTGAGGAGTTACTTTATTTGATAAAGAAACATCTCGGGCCTAAGCCCGGAGTTGAGCAAATAGTAGAACATGATCTTTGGAAGATTCATGTAATGATAACTTTAGTGCTCAATCCATTATGTTTAATGCAATGACACTTTAATTTCGTCGTCAGACTAAAGGATTAGATCCTTATAACATGATGTTGAAATTGAAGGATCTTCATAGATCTATTCTTAGATCTTAGAAGTACGAATTGTAAAAGAAGCTCTTTCAATCGTGTATGTCAGAAGGTACATCTGTCGAGCACTAGGTGTCGTAGATGATTGCTAACATCGATCAGCTAGGTTAGTTGGGCATTACCTACGTGGCCGAGACTACCAAAGATTTGATCTTATAGTCTATACCCGAAAGCTGGGGCAAGTTCATTGTGAACCAAGAGTAAACTCTTGGAGAGTTGATGGCTATACTCTAAGAGGCAGAGCCATAGCTTCTAAAAGAGGCAAGGGCAAAATCATCACAAGTCTTCTAGGAAGACAAATGACATATCCCAAGATGTCTGCCTAAACTGTGGCAAACGGGATCAATGGATGCGTGTCTGTCGTATGGACAAGGCAGATATGAAGGAAGTGAAGGCGAGGCAAGGCTCCGACTTCAAATATGTTTGTCATAAATATGTTCACTATTAGTTTCAAAATTAGATTTTTGATACTAGATGTGGTACATATATATGTACTGGTGTGCGGAATCTGCTGATTAGCATGATACTGACTTTAGTTGAGATTTACCTACGAGTCGGAAACGGGACGAAAGTCGCTGTTTTAAACCGTAGAAACCAAAGTTTAGGAACTACCCTTCGGGCGCGTACTTAAATTAGGAAACAGTTATAATGTAACTAGTTTGACTAGAAAAATTATCTTTATATCAAAGTTTAACCCGTTGCGGGTATACCTTTATATTCTAGAACACTAAAGTGTTTTATTTTATAAAGATGATATTGAGATAAACACACATTAGATGTGAATAACAGTATTTATATTTTGAATATAAATGAATCTCAAACGTATAACATGACAAACAAATAGCTCAAACTGATTTGATCAGATGAGACTTATTTTTGGCATTGTTGTTTGGGACACATAAACAAGACTCATATATCCACACTTTCGAAGAGTGGGTACTAGGACATATTTGATTCTATTCAAATAACGTCTACGAATCTAGTTTATTGGGCAAAGTGCCTAAAACACCTTTTACTTGGTAAAAGTACAAGTGCCACTGATCTGTTAGTCCTCGTTCATAGTGATATAAGTGGGCCCATGTCTAGCTAGGCTAGAGGTAGATATGAACACTTCGTAACCTTTACGGATGTAGCATCGTGTTATGGTTATTTCTTTCTTGTGAAACATAAATCGGAAAATTTTGATAGATTCAAAGAGTTTTGACACGAAGTAAACAGACAGATCGGCTAAAGTATAAAACCGTCATGGTTAGACCGTGGTGGAAAATACTTAAGCAATAAGTTTCTCAACTATTTGAAAGAGTATAATATTCTTTCATAAAGGACTTCTCCCGGAACACCTCAATTGAGCGGTGTGTCCAAACGGAGAAACCAAATTTTGTTGGACATGATAAGGTTAATTATGAGTCGCTCTGAGCTACCATTTTCCTTCTAGGAATACACATTAAACAATGAAACACTTATTTTGAATAAGGTTCCATGAAAATTTCTTAGACAGACTTCATATTAGATATGAACAGTAAAGAAACAAGGTTTTCTCATTCCTGAAGATTTGGGAATGCTAGGCATAAGTTTGGATGATACCAAACTAGAACCCAAATCGGATAAGTGCCTAATTTGTGGGCTATCCTAGGGTAACCAAAGTATATTACTTATACAACTCACAAGAGAACAATATAATAGTTGTTCGCCATGCGGTTTTCCTCAGAGGAATACCTAAATGCAGTGGTAAGTGGGAGGAAAGTAAAACTCGATGAAAAATCGGAGTAATACTGTTCCAGGAACTGATTCCTTAACGGAACACAAATAGTTCATCAGGGAAGAAACTGTACCACAATCTTCAAATACACAAGAACCGCGTAAGTAGGAGAGAGTCAGAAAATAACCTGGGAGGTATGGGTTTCTGATCTCACCTCATAAAGATGTCTATCTCATTGAGGAAGATAAACCGACTACGTATGAGGAAGTGATACAAGGTATCGACTCATTTCATGGCAAAGTGTCATGAAATCCGAAATGGATTCCATGTATACCAACCAAGTTTGGATACTGGTTGATGTACCGAAAGGCATTGTGCCTATTGGTACAATATGAGTCTTCAAGGAAGACAAACATGGATGGCAACATACCCACGTACAAAGCTAGGCTTGTAGCAAAAAGGTATCGTTATCAACATTGTGTCAATTACGACGAAACCTTTTAATCGTTGCCATGATTAAATCCATTTGGATAATGCTGCATGTTTCATTTATGGAATGTGGCAGCTAGACGTCAAAACCATTTTCCTTAAACAAAAACCTTCTGGAGGATGTTTAAGAACATCCTAACATTTTTGTCGCACCACAACATGCAAACAAGGTTTGCAAGTTAATTCGATCCATTTATGGATTGAAGCAAGCATTGCGTTCTTGGAACTAGTGTTTTGATGTAATCATAATGGTATATGATTTAATTCAAAATGAAAATGATTCTTGTGTATATAAGGAGGTTAGTGGGAGCGCACTGACAGTGATTATCCCATAAAATGATGACATGTCATTTCTTGGAAATGACATTCCCATAATACAATCGGTGAAAGCTTGGCTTTCATGAAAATTCTCCGTAGAATACTTGGGAGAGACAACCTTTATTCTAGGAATAATGATCTACTGGGATATATCTAAATATTGTTGGCACTCTCTGAGGACTCGTACATTCAAAGAAATGCACGCGACCTGGTGTCTCATATGCTTTGAGCATATGAAGTCACAATCAAGCCAATCCAAATGATAGTCATTGGATTGATGTTAAGAACATCCTTAAGTATCTTAGAAGAACTAAGGATGCTTTCTTAACCTATGGAGATAGAGAACTTGAAGTGACTGGGTTCACTGCTGCAAGTTTCCAAACCGACAATAACGACTATAAGTCGTAATAAGGGTAATATATAGTTTGGATAACGGAACAGTGAGCTGAAAATCTTCCAAGCAATATATTGTTGCCGAATAAACAACAAAAGTGGAAAATTGCTGCTGCTGAGGCAGCAATAGAAGCGATTTGGATCTATAATAATCCTAATTAGATTAGGTATAGTTCTGTTAGCAGCTGAGCTGGGCCTCAGCGCAGGCTAAAGAATTAATGGTCTCATCAACGATCCAAATATATACTTCAACTGTTCATCTGATTCGTTCGAATCATACATCATGGCGATGTGATGATCGAATAAATCGCATCAGATGATAACATTGCAAATCCGTTGACGAAAGTAGTTTCTCAGCAGAAGTTTGAGCGACCCGTACATAGTTTAAGTGTAGGACACTTGAGTGATTGGCTATAGGCCAAGTGGGAGATTGTTGGACAATTATGACCCATAGCATCACTATTTATACAGAACATGGTGTTGTTGTACAAATTAACTATATGACAAAGGAAATTGCTCTTTTATCATTTGTAATTGGATTACCGGGATATATATAAATGATAAAAGTCCATATGATTAGTTCCGGATTAATAAGATATGAGACAGTATTAATCCACTGAGGTTTAATCATTAAACCATCCCTAGTCGTAGTATTATCGAGATTGGACAACGATAATGCGAAATAGACTAGTATTGCACTTGTGCGTGTTATGGGAGCATAATAGCATATTTCTCATATATTTGGGTATTGGATACTCTTACAAGTGTAATAGGAGGTTGTGTTTACCGATGGTACGGAAACAGCTTCGCTCTGGATAGACCCCTCGAAATTCCATTGGTAGTATGACTATGTGTCTATGGAAGTCCGAATCAAGGTAGGTGTATTTGCTCTTAACCTGAGACTTGCATCGCTAATACTTGCGACAATCAATATACTTTGGTTTTGGTCGTCCAGGGCTTTAACAGGTTCTGTGTATGCCTCTTCTGGGTATATTAAAATCGTAGTGTATTGGGTGTGATGGCGAGATGGAAGTATCACTTCAGTCATATAGAGATGATGGTCACATAGGATAAGGAACCGGTACTCTTGTATGCTGCAGCTATCGGGATAATATGACTAGGTCATGTTTATCCGATCATAGAGACTAGTTACCAGAGATCTGATATGTGCTTCGTACGGGGCAGACACAATTCCAGCCCCAGGCCTAGCACATGACATCTGATACTGGATCGCAATAGGCAATATTATGTATACTACGGCTGATACAGATTATATATTCCTTTAAGAATATTTCTGGAGAATTGGGTAGCCACGGTGCTTTGCTAGAAGCCAACCATATCTTGTAAATCGGTAAAAACATAGTACTAGATACGTACGTGTTCGGATAGTTCGACGACCGAATTTACTGCCAACATATCCGGGGATCTCATGGGTCGCTTCCCAAAGATTCTCCGATGACGTATGACTCGGACATAATTAATCTTGGATTAATTATTAGAGAGAGAAAATTAATCTAGGATTAATTACAGAGATATTTTATCTGAGATAAAATACTATTTATAGAGAGAGAACGATTAATTTGGAATTAATCGATAAAATAATATATTCGATATATTAAATGAAATTAGATTTCGACGTGAAATTAAAATTAGATTTTAATTCGGGCGAACGAGTTAATTTAGAATTAATTCTCTAGCAACGTGAATAGTAATTTTGCTAGGCAAAATTATTTAATTAAATTTGATTTAATTACGTCGCAACAGAAAATTCGTTAATTCGGATTAGCGAATCCGAGCCCAGGAGTGTTTCCGGGACCACTCGCATTTTGATCAAGTGGGGCCCACAAGTCACATCACGCGTCATATCATTAGTCATTCTTGTGATGGAAGTCACATCAACTTTGAGTGATGTGATGCATGTCACTTTTGTGATTGATGGGAGTTGTTGAAAGGCTTTAATGCCTTGTACCATTTTTTTGAAAGTGGTAATTGGTATTTGATTTATGAAATCAAAACGACACAACACATTACAACTTCGTCTTCTCTCCCTCTACCTCACGACATTGTGCCAAAATTTCCTCTCCCAAAGGAAGAAGAGGTGATTTTTGTGGCAAAAATCTCCATAGCTATCACTTAAAGAGTCTTACAAAGGTGATAGGGAAACCCATTCATGAGCATGGAATCATCATTCTCAAAGCTTGGAGCTTGAAGAACAACACAAAGAGGAAAACCATGGAGGGCTTGGCCGAGAGTCTCAAGGAGTAGAAAATTTTTTTGTGTTCATCGCATCGCAAATCTGATCAAATTGAGTATTACTGCTACTTTACTTTGTTGTATTCGCACATTTCATTTGCTTAATTTGATCTTGGTTTGACCTAAAAAACCCAACATGTTTTCCATACTAGGTGTAGTGTGAATGGGAAATCATGTAGTATGATCATAGATGGGGGTAGTTGCACCAACGTGGCTAGCAAAACATTGGTTGCAAGACTGAGATTGTCATGTTTAAGACATCCTAAGCCATATAGGTTGCAATGGCTTAATGAGTGTGGTGAGGTCAGAGATACCAAGCAGGTATTGTTGACTTTTACTATTGGACCTTACAAGGATGAGGTGTTATGTAATGTTATACCCATGCAGGCCGGCCATATACTTTCGGGAGGCTGTGGCTGTTCGATAGGAATATGATACATGATGGGTTTCGAAATAAATATTCATTCCAGTATAAGGGCAAGCCCATTACATTATACCATTTGACACCAAGACAGGTCCATAATGATCAAGTCAAATTACAATTGGAAAGAAAAAAAGAGAGTGAGAGAAGTAGCATCTTTGGGGGGTAAGAGTGATAATAGTGAGAACATTGGATATAAACCTGAGACTGGGGGAAACACTAGGATTAGAGCCGAGAGTAAATCCAAGAGAAAGGGGGTTGAATGAGAGAGTGAGAAGAAATGGAGAGTAAAAAAGAGTTTTTATATAGGTGAGAGAGAAGTGATGAGAGCCTACAAAGCTAGCAAACTCATGTTGCTGCTTACACACCATATTTTTCTTTACTTACTAACACTAACAATTCACTTCCTATTTCTATTTCATCTCTTTTACAGGAATTTGAAGACGTGCTCACATAGGACATCCCTAATAGGCTCCCACCCAGTCAAGTGATAGAACATCATATTGATTTCATGCATGGAGCTGTCATTCCTAATAGACCCGCATATAAGAGTAATCCTGAGGAGACAAATGAACTTCATAGGCAAGCCGAGGCGCTGATGGAGAAGGGTTACGTATGAGAGAGTATGAGCCCGTGTGTAGTACCGGGGTTATTAGTGCCTAAGAAGGATGAGACATGGCGTATGTGCGTGGATTGTCGTGCCATCAATAATATCACGATAAAGTATCAACATCCCATTCCTAGGCTAGATGATATGTTAGATGAACTACATGGATCTAAGATTTTTTAGTAAAATTGACCTTAAGAGTGGATATCACCAGATTCGTATGAGAGAGGGTGACGAGTGGAAGACCGCTTTTAAAACTAAATAAGGGTTGTATGAGTGGTTAGTAATGCCTTTCGGTTTAACAAACGCCCATAGTACTTTTATGAGACTTATGAACCATGTGTTATGTGCATATATAAGGAAGTTTGTAGCGGTCTATTTTGATCACATATTAGTATACAGTAAATCTTTAGATGAGCATGTAGGTCATTTGAAAAGTGTGCTTGATATTCTAAGAAAAGAAAATTTATTTTCTAATTGTAAGAAATACACATTCTGCATGGATATAGTCATTTTTCTCGATTTTATAGTTACTGCAAATGGAATAGAGATGGACGATGAGAAATTTAAAGCGATTAGAGATTGACCACCACCTACCACAGTGTCGGAGGTACGAAGTTTTCATGGATTGGCAAGTTTCTACACGCGTTTTGTGAAGGATTTCATAGCATAGCAGCACCGTTGACTGAGGTAGTCAAGACGACTGTTGGATTTCAGTGGGGTGAGGCTCAAAAGAGTGCATTTCAGACACTCAAGGAAAGGTTATGTAGTGCACCAGTCCTCGTACTACCTAATTTTAAGAGCACCTTTGAGATAGAATGTGTCGCAAGTGGCATCAGTATTGGGGCGGTATTGATGCAAGAGAAAATACCTATTGCGTACTTTAGTGAAAAGTTGAATGAGGCAGCTTTGAGATATCCCACGTATGATAAGGAACTGCATGCACTTATGCGAGCGTTGGAGACTTGCCAACATTACCTATGGCCTAAGGAGTTCGTGATACACACAGATTATGAGAGTTTGAAACACCTTAAGGGGCAAGGAAAACTGAACAAGAGGCATGCTAGATGGATGGAGTTTGTAGAGATATTTTCGTACGTCATTCGCTACAATTAAGGTAAGGAAAATGTAGTTGCAGATGCCTTGTCGCGCAGATATGTTTTACTTACTTCTTTAAGTACTAAAATATTAGGGTTTGAATTTACTAAAGAACTATATGCAAGTGATGTGGATTTTTATGATATATGTGATGCATGTATTAACTCTGCATTTAGTAGTGGTTGATAGATTTAGCAAAATGGCATATTTCATTACATGTCATAAAACTGATGACGCCACTAACGTAGCAGACTTATTCTTTAGAGAGGTAGTACGACTACATGGGAATCCTAGGAGTATAGTTTCTGATAGAGATGTCAAATCTTGAGTCATTTCTGGAAGGTTTTGTGAGGTAAGTTAGGCACCAAATTACTTTATTCTACTACGTGTCACCCCAAACGGATAGGCAGAAAGAAGTGGTCAATAGAAACTTGACTCAATTGCTTCGTACCATAGTCACTAAGAATTTAAAATCATGGGAAGAGTGTTTGCCATTTATAGAGTTTTCATAAAATATGTGCATTCATTCTTCTACTTCATATTCACCTTTTGAAATTGTATATGGATTTACCCACTAATGCCCTTGGATTTGTTGCCTTTGCCTGTTGAGGAAAGAGTAGGTTTAGATGGGAAAAAGAAAGCAGAATTAATGAAACAAATACATGAGAAACCAAGTGAACACATATTACGGAAAAATGAGCAGTACGCTTCTCATGCGAATAATGGCAGTAAACGCGTGGTGTTTGAGCTTGGTGATTGGGTTTAGCTACACATGCTTAAGGAGAAGTTTCCAGCTCAGAGAAAATCCAAGCTTCAACCTCGGATGGATGGTCATTTTCAAGTCATCGAAAGGATAAATAATAATGCATATAGGCTTGTCCTACCTGGTGAGTATAATGTTTCCGCTTCATTTAATATTTCTGATTTGTCCTCTTTTGATGCATGTATCGATTGGAGGACAAATCCTTTTCAAAAGGGAGGGGATGATGTGACCTAGCAACACCTGATTCGGTCCAGAGCACAATTGATCCAATCCATATACCAGTTGAATCAATTACAAGACACGGAGCTCAGAAGATCAAAGACGATATGTCAGGCCTAGCCCAACATCATGTAGCTGAATTGAACAAGCAAGTTCGAGACCAATTTGGCTTCAAGGAAGAGGGTTCAAGAGTTATACATTTTACCCAAGTCATTAAGGAGTAGCATTGATCGGTTTCAATTATTTAGTCTTATTTTCAATATATTATTATTTATTCGCATGTATGGAATAAACGTGGATGTCGTTTTATTTATTTTAATTTTTATTTATTTTTCGGTTTCAAAATAGTTTAGGAACTAGGAGTTGTGGGTTTTAGTTGGTAATGGATAGTTTAAGGCTATTTTAAACTTTTGGCTCTATTAGGGTTTGAGCATGTAACTATTTAAAGTCAAAAACAACTCTCAATGAAGGACCCATTATTTTGTGTGTGCATAGTAACTCTTGGCAGATTTGAGAATTTATTTCCAAAGTTTAGTGATTGAACAAAGACTTATCAAATGGTTGGCATCCTTTTTGCTGGTAAAATTCCTCTGAGATTATCTCCAATGGTTTTCAAGGACAAGTTTTTTAGGGGTCTACGGGATCTTGGGAGCGTTTTGTCTTTCCGTATCCAGATTCATATCAGTGCCCTTAAGGTAGGTGCCCTTCGTAACGGCACGTCATCACTTGTCCCAACATTTTGGCTTTCAATCACGGATCACATATGGAACTGATCATGATTTTGGTCATTGTTACCCTATGCATATAACATGCTATGAGGCATAAGACCTCCTTAAGGAAGAGCCCCTACACTCATGCATATGACCATTGGGTCGTTTAACGCACTCATATGTTTAGCTATATTTTTTATAATGTAAAGTGCAAGTTAGAATAAACTTATTCATATTATGATTGTTCTGGAGTCTAACATGTTCAACCATATCTTGAGTGAAATCGCTAAGCAAGTAACACATCACATTAGGATCCAGCTCCCTCATGGTCTCAGAGTGACTTAATTCTGCCAATTCCTCAAAATGATCCACTACAACAAGGATGCGATTTTGGTTGGTTTACTCCAATCACACACTCCTCTGTACTTGATCCAGTTCGAGTATTCTTTTTCGAAGGCATCTCAATTTCCTTCATCAATCCTCTCACTGTGGTCACCAAAAATTATTGACGCAATAAATTTTTAGTATGCAGAGAGATAGGTCTAAGGTTCAAACCTCTTGAAACAAAATCCCAAAAAGGGATGACTAATTTTATTGAGAACTACCTCCAATGGACGTATCCTAATCAATTAATCTATAAAAGAAAACTAACATTTGCTCATAAGAGTCTTTTGATTTTTTTCGTCCTTTTCTCTTTAAACATGATTTTGAGCTTATATAATAGTGAAAATAATTGTCTCGTAACTGCTTGTGCAGTTGAATCCCATGTTCTGCAACTTCTCGTTTCTTTATCTGCCACCTATGACAACTACTACAGTCGTGTCATAATCCTTTGGTAAATGCTGGGTTGTGTGGTAACCGATGGTCGTGCTTCAAGATCGTGGTACCCGATGAATCGTGCTCTACATTGTGATTCTCCATTCATGATTGTTGTAGGAAACGCGTCCCACCTTCTTCAACTGCCAGGTCACATTAACGTAACTACTTCTGGGTTCAGTTGCTGCCTGGTTGATTAGGCAACCTGATTGCCTAGACGATTTGTTTGACAGGCTGATTAGGCGACCTGACTTCTATCATTTAGGACGAGTTTCGTTTATGACCTAGTTGGACGATATTACCTCTGATGTTCCTTCTGACGTCATTTAGTCTTTGTAATTTTTGGTTGCCAACATCTATTATATATATATATATATATATATATATATATATATATATTAAAAATCAATATTATTATATTGACATGATAATACATATTAATTATATATCAATATAGTAATATATAAAGATAACATTTTGAAAGAACCTTACAGAAGACTAAATAATTAATCCAGGGCATACTTTCAAAGTATTGTAGATAAAAATTAA